>SJYM01004532.1:139776-155825 GCA_006410775.1 Tragelaphus imberbis | reverse complement strand
AAGTCTTTTAGTTTTACTATGCATCTTATAAAAATATATACAGAAAAAGTAGAGGCTAAAGAATTCTTTGAAAAGAATTAAGAAACTCGATACTGTCATGAGATAAACTCAAAAACAGAATCCATATTTCACAAAGTTAATAAAACTAATTTGAAATACCTCAGCTATTACAAGATCAACCAACCAAACAATAAGAGGTAGCATATGACATCGGTCAATATTATAAAGGAATAAGAATCCTGCTATACATCCCTGCTACATATTGTTCATGATTCCCAGTCAGAATAATTGATTTTCAACCTAAGTAGACCATGAATGAATTATCTTACTCATTTAATCCTGATATTCCCATCCTAGAACAGCACTAAGGGTTTTAAAAAGAAAAAGAAAAATGGTACCTTTTCACCTTATCAACTGCATGTATATTTGCTTCTTTCTTTACTAAAAACTCCATCATTTGCCCTCTCCTTTCACATATTGCAAGTAACAGTGGTGTCAGGTCATGCTGTAAAACAGTGAAAACCATTTCTAATGTACACAGTTAACCTATTTCTAAACTGAAATTAAAATCGTGCAATAGATTCTCTGAACTTAAAAATAAAAGTCAGAAAGTAAATGAAAGAGAACCACATCCTCATTGTCCTGTGCACCTTCTTTCTCTTTAATATGCCCCTCCTCTTGGCCTTCCCTGGTGGTCCAGTGGCTAAGTGTCAAGCTCCTACTGCAGGGGGTGGGGGTATCATTTAGCTACTGTATCAACCGCATATTTTAGGGACAATGCTGAGGCAGAAATATATAATAATATTTGTATCATGCATAACCTATCCAAAGATGACCATGAGTAAACTCAAAAGGTGTACAGACATTCCAGTGGGGATATTATTCTCTACATGAACATGCAAAGAGAGAAACTTTTTTTTTTTTTCTTTTTCAAAAAGTCAACTCTGGGAACCCTGTTTTACTGCTTTCTCAGAAACGTCTCCCGAAATTTAATCTTAATCATTATCTCTCCCTTGCTTGCTCTTTCCTCCATCCTTCCTGAAGTTAGAAGTTCTGGCTGACAGGTCAGCATTAGCTAGATGCTAACTGCATGCAGAATGAGCACCCTCCCCACCTTATCTTCGAAGACCCTTCTGGATGACTCTCATGTGATTACCTTCAGACCACCAGAAGGAAGCTTCCAAAATCCTAGAGTTCTGGTGTCTGTCTTGCTTTACTGTTTTTAGTTAAAGATTGAAAACTAAAATTACCAATAGATACATGCTCAACATTTTCTCGGGGAGTTGCTCTTCTACCAGCTCTCCCTGAACTGTCTCTTATAATCTTGTGTGTTTGTGAGAGTTATTCAGTGCAAAACCACCACAACCAACTTAAAAATTATAATTTGAAAAATTTAATCCCATTCTTAAGAGCTTTTTTAAAATATGAAATCAATTATAGATTAATAAGATTGTCTTTAAACACCTTTAATTATTTATCAAAGTAATCTATCAATCAAAAATTGGAAACTCAAATGCTTATGGATGGAAAGCTGATGATGTGAGTAAGTGAAAAAGCCAGATGAGACTGGTAACCCCCAAAACACATGTCCCACACAGAAGGGGTGGCCTCTGCAAGTAGACCAAAGAGTAGAATGGGCTCAAGGGGGTCCAGATTTTGTCCTTGGAGAAGCCTGAACTTCTGCATGAGCCTCCTAAATTTGTAATGTTGACTCAATGTATGGAGGTAAACTCAACATATCCAAGGGCCATGTTTGGTTTATGGACCACTTTTGGTTTTATGTTTGATGTTTCCAAACAGGTGGGTATAAAGCAAATACTTGTATGTGAAAACGTTCCTTTCTTTAGTATCATATGTTTCACCAAAAAGCGGGTCCCAATATGTAATAAATATGGCTATTAAGACTCATAATTCAATTAAACAAATTCTTTTAAAAAGACTCATCATTCACAGTCAAGAATGTTTCCACTGCCTGTTGAAACTACAATCTATTTCTAGAATTATTCTAGATTGTTAATAAAATGGACCATGAATTTCTAAGCCTGCTGAAAATAAGTGCTTAAAACAATTCCCCTCTGTACTGTTACGAACTTCATGGGTTTTAAAGCTCTCATCTGCTTATGCCAGGGATCAGCAATTCTAACAGACACACTGTAAGAGTCTGTCCTGAAGCTGACATCAAAAAAGGCTCATGAGTTACTATTACTGCAGTCAGGAAAACCCTGTTGGTAACAAACACTGTTGACCTAATGACCTAAATGATAAGTGAAGGTGCAAATTCCTTAAAGGGTCAGACTCTACAGATGAAGTGACTTCGCCATGAGCAAATCACTAAAGACTCTCGGAGTGTCACTGAATGATGAGTGGTTGGAAGGAAAAGGAGGATCGTTCAAGAACATAGATATTGCCAAAGATACTCCTTTTAATGTCTCAAGCACAGGGGCAGAGAAAAAGTCAGGCAAATATTGTTGTAAAGAAGGGGGCTGATGGAAGTAGCTAGCACTGATCAAACTCCAACACTTCAGGAGACTACTTTCTTTTGTGAAGGGTGAATTTAGAAATTACATGTATTCACTCCATAGTTATTCATCAAATATTGGATCAGAATCTCAAGGGAATAGTTCCAAATACACACATCCAAATGTTGCTAGTTTTACTCAGCCAAAATCTACAGCAAACAGCCTAGGCTTATACATTTTTACAATAAGTTTTCCCAAATAATTGTGGTTCACCAGCAGAATATAGCTGATAATTAGTGCAGCACTCACTCCAGTCTCATATCTTACTCACACAGCCAATTCCTTCTCTTAAGTGAAGGATTGAATAAAAAAAGAAAAGTGTAAAAGGCAAAAGTCATCAAAACTGCAATTTTTTTTTTTTAATTTTCCTGGATCAACATTGGTAGAACATGGACTAGTAAACCCAAAAAGCAACCTGATCTCATTATTTATAAATCCCTTACTTCTTTCCCATCAAGACATTCTAGATGGGAGAGCAGAGTCTAGACTCTTATCTACGTGGATAGTTCTGCCAGAATAGGATAATATCAGGTAGTTATTTATTCTTCTCTCTTAATTCCCACTTAATCACTACCTGTTCACTGTCAGTCTGTTTTGATCAGAGTCTTCTTAAAACTGGCACCTAGGCAAGTTTATAATTCACTCACACTCTTTTTCAAAATAACAACTATTATGCCTGAAAACTGAAAAGCATATAAGAAATATATAAACTGAAGGGAATAAAAAGCATAAACCAAAATCTTGGGACTTCTGTGGTGGTCCCATGGCTGGGTCTTAGTGCTCCCAGGAAAGAGGGCCTGGGTTTCACACCTGGTTAGGAAACTAGATCCTACATGCTGAAACGAAGCCCAGCTCACCCAAATAAATAAATATTAAAATAAATAAATCTTCTTATTGGCATTTCCCAGCTGCCAAAATTCCAGCTTGACTTTCACTTTTCACTTGCTTGCTCCTTTTCCTGTCCTTTTACCCTCTTAAGACTTAGGCAATGAGAGAGAACCTGTGTTTATATAAACCATTATTCATAAACTGGAAATTCGTGAACAGCAGCAAGATTTCTAATATGTTGTAAAATGCTTTTATTATGTTTGAATTTTAAGACAAAGTCCACTGAGGAAAATTTTGCTTAACTGTGTTATTTTAGACTGATTACAAAAAAAGAAAAAAAAAAACTTACGTGGGGGAAATATTTGGAAAACATTTTACCTTTAACAAGTGTAGTGTTATCACGAATACCAGCCATAAACGCAAAAAGGAATTCTCTACTTTCTAATGTTTGAGAGATATCATGATTTAAAGAGAAATCTTAGACAATTTGGTTCCTTCAAAGTACTTTCACTCAGGGAAGGCTGGAGCTTCCAAAGAAGGAAAACTGAGCCCACCTCTGAGAGTGGACGGAGTTCCTGGCGAGGATGCAGCTACAGGATGTCACGTGTGTCCTGGAGAAAGCAGGAGGGGAGGCTTCGCCATCACCAGTTCCACAAGCACAGCTGCAACCCCACTGAGGAGCTCCCCAGGGCTGAGCACGGGAGACCTCGAGGTGTACATCGTGAACCAAGCAGTCGCCAGCACAAGTGAACACCCTTTCTGGGAGTCAAACATGACCTGACCCTCTTGGCTGTATCTCAGAACTTGGGCCCTGGAAGGCTCAGGGCTCCAGGCCTTCTGCCTCCCAGGCCCACTTGCACTCACTTGGCTCCCCTTCATGGGCACTGGGTCTCCTTCCTCCTCCCACCTACCCCCAGGGGCACCCATTCTTTAAGCCCCTGGAAGCAGCCACTTCTCACATCACTTCACTCCCCCCAGGTCTTCATCATTTGTGGGCTCTGAGTCTACCACCCACTCCTGGGCACATTCTGATGGGAAAGGTTCCTTCTGGGGTAGACGGCTGGCTGGAAGACACAACTTTGCCCTCTCTGTGGGCTCCAACATTTTTCCCCCTGCAGTGGTTTTGGAGTTGTTTCCATGGTAACAGAGTTTGATGGATACTATTCAATTTATCTATTTACATAGTTAGAAATAAAATAATTCTACACTTGCCTGGAAAATCCCATGGACTGAGGAGCCTGGTAGGCTGCAGTCAATGGGGTTGCAAAGAGTTGGACACGACTGAGCACATTCACGTCCACTTTCATGCATTGGAGAAGGAAATGGCAACCCACTCCAATGTTCTTGCCTGGAAAATCCCAGGGACAGGGTAGCCTGGTGGGCTCCCGTCTATGGGTTCGCACAGAGTAAGACAGGACTGACGCGATTTAGCAGCAGCAGCAGCAGTAGAAGTTTAAAAAGAATGCTTTGCAAACATTTTGTAAATAAAATTAGTTGAGATATACCTTGTTCCTGGCTTCTTTATTGGCATCGCAGGAAAGCAGCTTTGCTAGGAGTGAAATATTCTGGCAAAAAAAAGCGCAGTGGAAAGCGGTGTTTCCACAGACGTCCATGATATTTGGTTCGACACCATGCTCACATTCCTCTTCTTGTAATTCTATGGCCTATCAGTGATACGCCAAGAAAAAGAGTGTAAATTCTAGGAATTCAAAGTTAACAGTCCACAAGCTTCACTGGTTTGCTATAACTAAATGAGATGAATTCACTTTTAGTCTCAGTTAAATCACATCCACCTTGTGTGGACACGGTTCGGTGCCCCGTACCTTCATCAGCGCTGTCCTGTTTTCATTGTCACAGAGGTTAAACAGGCATTTTCTTTTCAGGAGCATAGTGACCACCGCTGAATGGCCATTGGCACAGACTAAGTGGAGGACAGTCCTATGAAAGCAAGAGGAGTTTTCAGGAAACTGTAGTGTTACTGTTACAAAACAAATAATTGTTCCTGTGATTGAAAACATTCAATAGCATGCTATTCCTATCCCTCTAAAACAAATATTTTGTTTTCTTCTGGAGAAAGAATAGTATATATTAACACTAGCTCTTCTTAACACAGTAATGAAAGAACAATTTACTTGAATAGAATGACCATGACCTTGAGATTCAGCTCAATTTGGGTTTTAATTTGACTTTCACTTTGTCACTTAGCTGATGCTCAGCCTCTCTGTGCCTCAATTTCCTCATCAACAAAATGGGGAGAGAGAAGTACTTCTCTCACAGGGCACCACTGTGATGCTTAAATGAGATCCATGCAAAGAGTTTAGAACCATTCGTGGCACAAGTAACAGCTCAGTTACTGTTAGGTAATATAATCATACTTATTGCTGCTGCTGCTGCTAAGTCGCATCGGTCGTGTCCGATTCTGTGCGACCCTATAGACAGCAGCCCACCAGGCTCCCCCATCCCTGCGATTCTCCAGGCAAGAGTACTGAAGTAGGGTGCCATTGCCTTCTCAAATTGAACAAGGACAGCATCCCAATTATGTCAAGAGATATCACACCACCTTTGCAGATACATTTTGAAGATTAGAGATAACACAATGCTTTAATGATTCTAATACCTTCATTTTCTGACATCTTAATGTCTCTGACATTGGAATGAAATTTATAATTCACAATGTCTGTATAACTATAATTGGTAGCATTTGNTGAAACTCCAGTAATTTGGCCACCTCATGCGAAGTGTTGACTCATTGGAAAAGACTCTGATGCTGGGAGGGATTGGGGGCAAAAGGAGAAGGGGATGACAGAGGATGAGATAGCTGGATGGCATCACTCACCCGATGGACATGAGTCTGACTGAACTCTGAGAGTTGGTGATGGACAGAGAGGCCTGGCATGCTGCCATTCATGGGGTCGCAAAGAGTCGGATCTGACTGAGCAATTGATCTGATCGATCTGATTTATATACAAATACATACACAAGTATAAACAAATCACACTGCTATACACCTTAAACTTACACAGTATTTTAAACTGACTACACTTCAACGAAAAAACAAGAACCACCACCAACCCTGAAAACAAACACCAAAAAAAATAAGGAACATATTTTTTTAAGTTCTTCATAAAAATTAGCTATATGTCATTCAAAATAGTATGAGCATTGTTTTTTTACAACCTCACTCTCTCTTCTTAAGTTCAATTTGAAATAATTTCTTGTATATTTATAAGATAGAGTTCCTGGTGTGACTGACCTCACTATTTCTGTTGTGTTTGTTTAATATCTGTCTCATCTTCACCCTCATTCCATCTTATATTCATCTTGTCCTCCTTAAAGGAGTTCCTCCCCTTCATCCTCCTCCATATCTTCATATTCATCTAGTTGTTTTCCTCAGTGCTTTTTAATTATTTTTGTTCATAACGGCGTATCGTGCACATGTATGGCTCTTATTATCACACCATTTCATATTGTGACTTTGAGAGATTGTATTTCTGTGGTGGGATCCTATTTGTCACCATAAGGATTAGGGGACTGGTATGTGAACAAATAAAGGGAAAGAAGAGTTACAAACAGAACAACTTACCTTTTATGACCAAGGCCTGCTACGGACTTGAGAAGTTATGAAACAGGCTCATGTGATGGGAAGGCAGGATGACAGATGCCCTCAAACCAGGGTGATAGTTTGGGAAATCTTTCAACCACATCTTCAACGTTACTATCAGAATTTTTTTATTGAGACAAAGTTATACTCTCTGGTCTCAAAATTCCACATTTTGCTTCTAGTACATTGAAAACAGGAGAGAGCACATTAGAATATGTGTCATTTCAAATCAAGGAATAACACTTGGAGGACAGTCTTCAAATAAATTAGTTTCTCTTGGATTGCTGAGAAGCCTTCATTAGCTTCCTTAACTTTGATTTCACGATGGGCTGGAGAAGAAAATAAGAGCTTGAAAGATATAACAAGTATCAACCTGAAAAAAAGAATTATAACATCCCCCATTCCTCTATGATCTAACACAAAGAGCACAGGCTCTGAAGTCATTCAGATGTGGATTCAAGTCGCAGTTCTGTGCCTGACTGATCTGCTCATGGGGAAAGGATTATGACACATGACATCAGAAGCCCCAGATGTTTCTCTCCTTACCCGTAATTGACTGCTATACAAATACTAGGACATACGCTAGATTACTTTCTATTCCAAAATGTTCTAGAGTAATAATTTATTCCCAGTAGTTTACGGCACTATCAAAAAACTAAGACGTTTATATTAATTCCTATATTTTGAAATTTGCTTCCATGATTGATATATACATGGATTATCACTTGTGAAGGGAAATATGAAGTTTACATTTTAACAGAACCTTATTTAGATGGTCTAGAACTGAAAACATGATAAGCTACTTCTATTCTGTTTGTCAAACAGCTAGAGACCAAAGAAACAGGAAAAAATTCAGCTGCTTCCATGAAACAGGGAAAAAACAGGGTTCAGCCCATAGGGCAATGATCATGAATGAAAGCCACACTGTACATAGAAAGCCATAAGCAAACATGTTCACAATAGAGACAGAGAAATGGACTGAAAGAACAGACACTGAAGAAACATGTTCTCCAATGAAAAATTAGGTAAACNGGATGCGAGTCTGAGTGACCTCCAGGAGCTGGTGATGGACAGGGAGGCCTGGCGTGCTGCGGTTCATGGGGTCGCAAAGAGTCGGACATGACTGAGCGACTGATCTGATCTGATCTGAACATTCAAGTGTTGTATGAAACTGTTATTAATTCTGGTGATTAGCTGTTCTTTGTGGTTTGTAATTCAGGGAATATCAGCTTTTAGATAATGTGTACCTAAATGTATTTATAACATATGAATTCACTACGTTAGAGAACATAATGAATCCCCATTATTTCAGCTAATTACACCAAGAGCAGAAAACAATCAAGACCCAGCCTAGACCACTACACTTCCTTCTCTACCTACTCAAACTCTAAACCAGCAGATCTTTCTGACAATGATGTTTAATCTCCATGTTCCTGTACAATTCACTTGGAAGACATATCCCTACTCTTACAGTGGGTACTAGTAAGTTCTAGGCAGGGCTTACCTCTCTGAATTCCAACTATCTTACTTGAGATTTAGGTATTTCTCCTGAATGCGTTCCTTATGGGGAAGATTCTGAAAGCATTTAAGTTGGAGGCAGACAGAAATCCCTTAGAAGAGTTTCATTATTACAGGAAACAGATCCCATGAGGGCCCAAGCATAGTTAGGGAATCTCAGGCAAGCTGGCACCCACTACTCTGGGAAAGATGACAGGGAACCTGTGACCTATGAAAAGGTGCCTGCACAGGACAGAAAGCCACCTTGAGGTTCAAGTCTTGATACAAAGGAGAAAGGGACATCTGCTCAATCCCTGCAGTAGCACTTGACCTCTCTGACAGAGGAAAATAGTCCCTACTGACATCTACTAGAAGAAAAGATAAATAAGAGCCTCAGATCAGATCAGATCAGTCGCTCAGTCGTGTCCGACTCTTTGCGACCCCATGAACCGCAGCACGCCAGGCCTCCCTGTCCATCACCAGCTCCTGGAGGTCACCCAGACTCGCATCCATCGAGTCAGTGATGCCATCCAGCCATCTCATCCTCTGTCGTCCCCTTCTCCTCCTGCCCTCAATCCCTCCCAGCATCAGAGTCTTCTCCAATGAGTCAACTCTTCGCATGAGGTGGCCAAAATACTGGAGTTTCAGCTTTAGCATCATTCCTTCTAAAGAAATTCCAGGATTGATCTCCTTCAGAATGGACTGGTTGGATCTTCTTGCAGAGCCTCAAGGTCACCTAATCATGAAGATCTAGGCTTCCACGTGGGCTCCAAATAAGATATCTGAGTGAGGGGGGAAGCTAGGCGGCCCAGCTGCCCGAACTGGGGGCTGGAGCTTTGTTTTCAGCAGTGACTGAGCGACAAGCATACATATGAGAAGAAAAGAGCTCTCAATCTGAAGTCTATGTGTGCATCACCTTAAAGGGTGGGGAACATGGACCCAGAGGGGTGGCCTGGGAGCAAAGGTCAATTGTGAGCCCACTGTAGGATTTTTTTTTTAATGATTTTATTAAAGGTCTTTATAGAGCCACATCCAGACTTTAGATCCAGCTGCCAAGCAGACCCTGTCAAGACCAGGTGTAGCAGCAGTGCTGCAGCAGTAGAATCAATGCAAGGAAAAGAATGATGAGAAGGAACTATTTTCTCCCCTCCAACTGACTTGTGGAAGAGGACTGGTTCATTGATCTTAGGGAATCCTCCGGGTTCTTGAAAAAATCAAGCGGAAGTGTGTAGAGAGGCAAGCCCTCAAGGGAAAACAGGATTTGCTGCTGAAATAAATATTACAAGACCCAAAGAACAAGTTAAAAATATCACAACTGTGACACTGTTCACACGCCATACCAAGGTGTCACATTTGGAATGAAATAGCTAATGTCAAGCTTTCTAAGGATCAAGGTCTACATATCCTGAGATAAAGCACCCCAAGCTCACAGCCAAGAGTAACTAATTGGCCTTTGCTTGGCTTTTATTTCTTGAGTGGGGATATCTCACCACCATTCTCCAAACTGCCTGCTCCAAACTGCAACGCTCACAGGTCATGTAACAAGTAACAGTTAAAATTACTTTTGGCTGCAGTATAGTGAGAACTGGCATTTTAATGAACACTTACATATAAAAACCATGAATAACAGCATATTCTTCTGCAATCCATCCAAAAACATCTTGAGAAAAGATGTCAGCACCTTGTTGAACAAGAAGTCTGATGACACTTGTTGATTCATACTTGACAGCAAGCATGAGGGCTGTTCTAAAACAACAGAGAGATGACTTCAGCCTCAGGAAGTTGAGTTGACTTAGTTAAACAGTTAATTTGATATGCTTTACCAAGTGAACGCCTTGCCCTTTCATGAAGAACAGACCATTTACAGTCTCAAGTGTTCATCTTTGCAAATTACCTCCACGGCTAAAATAAGGGACAGAAAAGAAGCCTCCTGTTCCATTGGAATGCCAGGTAGCAGCACTTACTATTTCAAAAGTCCCTGATGGGGATTTCCCTGGTGGGCCAATGGCTAAGACTCCAGGCTCCAAATGCAGGGGGCCTAGGTTCCATCTCTCGTCAGGGAACTTGAACCCATATGCTGCAACTAAGTGTTCCCACAAATATGACCCCACATAGCCAAATAAATACATTTTAAAAAATAATAATAAAGTCTTTGATGGACAAGAAACGATGCTGAGATCACGTATCTGAGGCAGATGACTATTTAAGGGATTAATTCCCTATTTCCTCCTTAGTCTGATATATTTGGCTTCAAAGTCAGCTAGAGATTGGGTAAATGAAAGGCTACTTGTAGGTTTAAATAAAAAATATTGATAATAATGGGAATAAAAATAGTCATGATGGTAGGTAATTATGTGGACAACCAAGTGCTAGGGGCTGAAAATGAAATACTATATATAAAATCTTTCTTACACACAGGCACCTTTGAAAGGTGCATTGGTATTTTCCTTTGGTATCAGGAAACTTATTTGCTGATGATAACCCTAATCAGCAGGTAACCTAGATATTTAACATATCCTGAATTTAAAGCCCATCATTTTTGTCTGTAGCACTGACTTCTGCCTTGTCTTTGTTAAAGGAACTGTTAATGGGATCAAAGCTATCTTTCTTGCTTCTACGTGCATTAAAAATGAAAATATCAAAATGTACTAAAATGAGAAAGGATAAAAACTGATGAGTCCACAGGATCTAGTGACCGTGAGTTATAATCACCTTTTTGTGGCTGTTGTTATTTAGTTGCTATGTTGTATCTGATTCTTTTATAACCTAGTAACATCAGTATTCTTCAAACAAAGTAATTTAAAACAAACAGTTATCCAAAAGACAAAATCAAGTCTTTTAGTTTTACTATGCATCTTATAAAAATATATACAGAAAAAGTAGAGGCTAAAGAATTCTTTGAAAAGAATTAAGAAACTCGATACTGTCATGAGATAAACTCAAAAACAGAATCCATATTTCACAAAGTTAATAAAACTAATTTGAAATACCTCAGCTATTACAAGATCAACCAACCAAACAATAAGANCTCTCACATCGATACATGACCACAGGAAAGACCATAGCCTTGACTAGGCGAACCTTTGTTGGTAAAGTAATGTCTCTGCTTTTGAATATGCTATCTAGGTTGGTCATAACTTTCCTTCCAAGGAGTAAGCGTCTTTTAATTTCATGGCTGCAGTTACCATCTGCAGTGATTTTGGAGCCCAGAAAAACAAAGTCTGACACTGTTTCCACTGTTTCCCCATCTATTTCCCATGTAGTGATGGGATCAAATGCCATGATCTTCTTTTTCTGAATGTTGAGCTTTAAGCCAACCTTTTCACTCTCCACTTTAACTTTCATCAAGAGGCTTTTTAGCCCCTCCTCACTTTCTGCCATAAGAGTGGTGTCATCTGCATATCTGAGGTCCCATCACTTCATGGGAAATAGGTGGGGAAACAGTGGAAACATTGTCAGACTTTATTTTCTGGGCTCCAAAATCATTGCAGATGGTAATCACNGTTGTTTCCATGGTAACAGAGTTTGATGGATACTATTCAATTTATCTATTTACATAGTTAGAAATAAAATAATTCTACACTTGCCTGGAAAATCCCATGGACTGAGGAGCCTGGTAGGCTGCAGTCAATGGGGTTGCAAAGAGTTGGACACGACTGAGCACATTCACGTCCACTTTCATGCATTGGAGAAGGAAATGGCAACCCACTCCAATGTTCTTGCCTGGAAAATCCCAGGGACAGGGTAGCCTGGTGGGCTCCCGTCTATGGGTTCGCACAGAGTAAGACAGGACTGACGCGATTTAGCAGCAGCAGCAGCAGTAGAAGTTTAAAAAGAATGCTTTGCAAACATTTTGTAAATAAAATTAGTTGAGATATACCTTGTTCCTGGCTTCTTTATTGGCATCGCAGGAAAGCAGCTTTGCTAGGAGTGAAATATTCTGGCAAAAAAAAGCGCAGTGGAAAGCGGTGTTTCCACAGACGTCCATGATATTTGGTTCGACACCATGCTCACATTCCTCTTCTTGTAATTCTATGGCCTATCAGTGATACGCCAAGAAAAAGAGTGTAAATTCTAGGAATTCAAAGTTAACAGTCCACAAGCTTCACTGGTTTGCTATAACTAAATGAGATGAATTCACTTTTAGTCTCAGTTAAATCACATCCACCTTGTGTGGACACGGTTCGGTGCCCCGTACCTTCATCAGCGCTGTCCTGTTTTCATTGTCACAGAGGTTAAACAGGCATTTTCTTTTCAGGAGCATAGTGACCACCGCTGAATGGCCATTGGCACAGACTAAGTGGAGGACAGTCCTATGAAAGCAAGAGGAGTTTTCAGGAAACTGTAGTGTTACTGTTACAAAACAAATAATTGTTCCTGTGATTGAAAACATTCAATAGCATGCTATTCCTATCCCTCTAAAACAAATAATTTGTTTTCTTCTGGAGAAAGAATAGTATATATTAACACTAGCTCTTCTTAACACAGTAATGAAAGAACAATTTACTTGAATAGAATGACCATGACCTTGAGATTCAGCTCAATTTGGGTTTTAATTTGACTTTCACTTTGTCACTTAGCTGATGCTCAGCCTCTCTGTGCCTCAATTTCCTCATCAACAAAATGGGGAGAGAGAAGTACTTCTCTCACAGGGCACCACTGTGATGCTTAAATGAGATCCATGCAAAGAGTTTAGAACCATTCGTGGCACAAGTAACAGCTCAGTTACTGTTAGGTAATATAATCATACTTATTGCTGCTGCTGCTGCTAAGTCGCATCGGTCGTGTCCGATTCTGTGCGACCCTATAGACAGCAGCCCACCAGGCTCCCCCATCCCTGCGATTCTCCAGGCAAGAGTACTGAAGTAGGGTGCCATTGCCTTCTCAAATTGAACAAGGACAGCATCCCAATTATGTCAAGAGATATCACACCACCTTTGCAGATACATTTTGAAGATTAGAGATAACACAATGCTTTAATGATTCTAATACCTTCATTTTCTGACATCTTAATGTCTCTGACATTGGAATGAAATTTATAATTCACAATGTCTGTATAACTATAATTGGTAGCATTTGTGTTTGCTCATTTCTCATTTTTCCTGTTGATCTAATTACCATAAGGTCTTTTTGTCTAATGTTGCTTCTTTTTAATTAAAATACAGATGACACATATTGCATATCATTATATATTACAGGTACACAACATAGTGATTCACAATTTTTATAGGTCATACTCCATTTACAGTTATTATACAATATTTGCTATATCCACCATGTTGTACAATACATCCCAGTAACTGGCAGGATTTTTGTTCCCCCACCAAGGTATCAAACCCTGGGCCCACAGCAGTGAGTCTTAACCACTGGACAACCAAGGAAGTCCCTAGACTCCCTTGACTTCTGAAAAGGCTGAAAGTTGTCAGAAAATATCAATCCTCAAAAATATTTCTAAAAAATTAATTGAACCTGAGAAATCATTTTTTTTCTGTGTCACATTCCTATTAGTGCCAAAAAGACAAGCCCTGTCTGCTAATCCGACTTGCCTACAGACAGCTTGATCTACAGAGAGATTTAAATTTTTTGTGTTGTTAAAATGTTAAATCAACATCCAGATTTTTTCTGTTTCTTTCTGTCTTTGTTTGTGTGTGTGTGTGTGTGCGCATGCACGCAGGCGCGCATGCACACACACACCAAAATCCAAAAAACTCCAAAATTCTTACTTTTGAAACCAGTCTTAGAAAGGTCTTTGGGGTAGGAGGGAGGATCACAAGAAAGGGGATATATATATATTTACAATTGATAATAGGGGACTGGAATGCAAAAATAAAAGTCAGGAAACACCTAGAGTAATAGGAAAATTTGGCCTTGGAATACAGATTTAAGCAGGGCAAAGACTAATAATGTTTTTCCAAGAAAATACACTGGTCACAGCAAACACCCTCATCCAACAACAGAAGAGAAGGCTCTGCACATGGACATCACCAGATGGTCATCACCGAAATCAGATTGATTATATTCTTTGCAGCCAAAGATGGAGAAGCTCTATATGGTCAACAAAAACAAGACTGGGAGCTGACTGTGGCTCAGATGATGAACTCCTTATAACCAAATTCAGACTTAAATTGAATAAAGTAGGGAAAACCACTAGACCATTCAGGTATGACCTAAAGCAAATCATTTATGATTACACAGTGGTAGTGAGCAATAGATTTAAGGGCGTACATCTGATAGATAGAGTGCCTGATGAACTATGGAATGAGGTTTGTGACATTGTACAGGAGACACGGATCAAGAAAATCCCAATGGAAAAGAAATGCAAGAAAGCAAAATGGCTGTCTGGGGAGGCCTTACAAATAGATGTGAAAAGAAGAGAAGCAAAAAGCAAAGGAGAAAAGGAAAGATATAAACATCTGAATGCAGAGTTCCAAAGAATAGCAAGAAGAGATAAGAAAGCCTTATTCAGCGATCAATACAAAGAAATAGAGGAAAACGACAGAATGGGAAAGACTAGGGATCTCTTCAAGAAAGTCAGAGATACCAAAGGAATATTTAATGCAAAGATGGGCTCGATAAAGCATAGAAATGGTATGGACTTAACAGAAGCAGAAGATACTAAGAAGAGGTGGCAAGAATCCACAGAAGAACTGTATGAAAAAGAGGTTCACGACGCAGATAATCACGATTTTGTGATCACTGACCTAGAGCAAGACATCCTGGAATGTGAAGTCAAGTGGGCCTTAGAAAGCCTCACTACAAACAAAGCTAGTGGAGGTAATGGAATTCCCGTGGAGCTATTCCAAATTCTGAAAGATGATGCTGTGAAAGTGCTGCACTCAATATGCCAGCAAATTTGGAAAACTCAGCAGTGGCCACAGGACTGGAAAAAGTCAGTTTTCATTCCAGTCCCAAATAAAGGCAGTGCCAAAGAATGCTCAAACTACTGCACAATTGCACCCATGTCACACGCTAGTAAAGAAATGCTCAAAATTCTCCAAGCCAGGCTTCAGCAATATGTGAACCGTGAACTTCCTGATGTTCAAGCTGGTTTTCGAAAAGGCAGAGGAACCAGAGATCAAATTGCCAATATCCACTGGATCATGGAAAAAGCAAGAGAATTACAGAAAAACATCAATTTCTGCTTTATTGACTATGCCAAAGCCTTTGACTATGTGGATCACAGTAAACTGTGGAAAATTCTGAAAGAGATGGGAATACCAGACCACCTGATCTGCCTCTTGAGAAATTTGTATACAGGTCAGGAAGCAACAGATATAACTGGACACGGAGCAACAGACTGGTTTCAAATAAGAAAAGGAGTTCCTCAAGGCTGTATATTGTCTCCCTCTTTATTTCACTTGTATGCAGAGTACATCATGAGAAACGCTGGACTGGAAGAAACAAAAGTTAGAATCAAGATTGCCAGGAGAAATATCAATAACCTCAGATATGCAAATGATACCACCCTTATGGCAGAAAGTGAATAGGAACTAAAAAGCCTCTTACTGAAAGTGAAAGTGGCGAGTTAAATAGTTGGCTTAAATTCAACATTCAGAAAAAGAAGATCATGGCATCTGGTCCCATCAGATCAGATCAGATCAGTC
>SJYM01004532.1:96783-117668 GCA_006410775.1 Tragelaphus imberbis | reverse complement strand
TAGTAGCAAGCAGTATCAATAAAAATACAATAAGCTAATCAATGAGACTTTTCATATTGTCCAAAATATTCCTATATATTACTAGTAAAAATATTAAAATCCTTTCTCAATATGACAGAAATTGAGAGACAAGGACCCGATTTCACCATCCACTCAAGATAAGGACTGACGACAGTGTACCGACTCCAATGTAACACAGAGAATCAAGTCACAACACGAAAGGCCACTGACACCCCAGTAGCATCCTCCAAAAAAAGATGCAGGTTTCAAATCCAACTCAACAAGAGGCCTGACACCTCATTCACAACTGAAGAGGCAAGCTGAATTCAATGCCTCAACACAAGACAAGTCCTGTCTTCCCTGTTCAAATTCCACAGAATCCTTGAGATTGATGTCAGAAATGCAGAGGAACCCTGAGGTGCCTGCCTCAACTTGCAATGAGGCCCTATTCATCCCTGCAGTGATGTGAGAGGAATCCCGAGGTGCCCCTCGCAACAAAAGAAGATCTGATTTCCCTGAGGAAACTCAAGCCATTCCCACAAGTCACCACGCTTCTCAAGAGGAACACTAAGCTTCCCATCACACCTCCACAAAAACCACGAAATTCTCCCCTATATGTGAGATGAGGACCTTTTACTCTGCAGCGTTTCCCAAGAAATCCCACGTTCCCTCTTGGAAGTCAAAAGGGAACTTGACACTCTATATGAAATCCCAGAAGTGTCCTAAGATTCCAGTCCCCACTCGAGAGGAATGCTGAGTTTCCCATCACAAATCAAGAAAAGCCCCATTTTCCCCGCATCAACTCGATATGAGTGTCAATTCCTGTGCTTAAGGAATCCCAATGTTGCAGTCGTCCCTCAAGAGGAGGTCGGTCTAACCTTGAAACTCAAGCGCATCTGCAGGAGTCATGCCAAAATTTGAAAATTCCCCGATTTCCCTATCAACTCGAGATAAACCTGATTCCCCTCCATTGACTTGACTGGAACCGCGAGTATAGAGTCAAAACAAGAAGGGAGGTGTGACAGTCCTGTGGCACCTCGAGAAAAAGCCCCAGATCCCTATGTCAACTCGACAGGAAGCCTGACACCCCTTTTAAACCTCGACAAGGAAGTGCAGTTCCATGTCCTACACGAGACAAGTGATTCCCCTGTTCAAACTGCATAGGAACCCCGAGATCCATGTCAGAACTGGAGAGGAACCCTGAGTTTCCATACTCAGCTCAAGATGAAGATCTATGCCCCTGCACCGACTGTAGAGGAATCCTGAGAGGCCCCTCACAACTTGAATGGAGACTTCACTTTCCTGAGGCAAAACAAAAGGGTTTGAGGTCCACATCACAACTCGAGAGGAACCCCAAACTTCCCGCCAAGCCTCAAGGAAAACCAGGGGATTCTCTCCTCAGTGAGAGATGAGGGCCTTTCCACTGCAGTGTCTCGAGAGAAATCCCACGTTCCCTCTTGAAACGCAAAACGGTACTCAACATCATATATACAACTTAAGAAGTTCCCCTTCATAACTGTCCCAACTTAAGAGGAACACTGAGTTCCCTAACACACTTCAATCTGAGCCCCTTTGCCCCTCCTCATCTCGAGATGAGGGTCGATTACCCTGCTTTGTCTGTAAAGGAGTCCCGACGTTCCTGTCGCACCTCAGAAGAGGCCAGTCTCACATGCAAACTCAACAGGAACCCTCGTGGATCGTGCCAATCCCAAAGACACCGATTTCCCCATCCACTCGAGATAAGGCCTGATTTGAATGAAACCCCAAGTACTGAGTTGCAAAACAACGGGGCACTGACACCCTGGTTTCATCCTCCAGAAAAAGCTGCAGGTTCCAACTCCAACTTGACAAAAGGCCTGAGACCCCCATTCACAGCTCTAGAGGCAAGCCTATTTCCATACTTCAACACAAGACGAGGCCTATCTCCCCTGTTTAATTTCCACAGAACCCCGAAATTGATGTCAGAAATGGAGAGGAATCCTGAGGTTCCCGCCTAAACTAAAGATGAGGACCTATTTAACCCTGCAGCGATGGGAGAGGAATCCCGAAGTGCCCATCACAACTCCAAAGCAGATCTGACTTCCCTGAGGAAACACAAGTGGGTCCACCCGGTCCCCACACAACTCAAGAGGAACCCTAAGCTTCCCACCACAATCCCACAAAAACCACGAAGCTCTCCCCTCCATGCAAGATGAGGCGCTTTTATGCTGCAGCATTTCCCAAGAAATCCCATGTTCCCTCTTGGAATTCGAAAGGGAACTTGACACCCTTCATGAAACCCCAGAAGCTTCCCAAGATAACCGTCCCCACTCTAGAGAAATGCTGAGTTTCCCGCCAGAACCCAAGAAGTGCCCCCATTTTCCCCTCCTCAACTTGATATGAGAGTCAATTACCCTACTTCATCTGGAGAGGAATGCCGACGTCCCCGTCGCACCTCAAGAGGAGGCTGGTCTCAACGTGAAACTGGAGAGGACCAGGGGTCTTGCCATAATTTGAGAGACACAGATTTCCCCATCCACTCGATATAAGGACCAATTCCTTGCACCGATTCGAATGGAACCCCGAGAATCAACTCACAACACGAAAGGGGGACTGATATCCCGATTGCAAATACGAGAAAAGCCCCAGGTCCCCAATTCAACTCGACTGGAGGCATGAAACCTCTTTTACAGCTCGAGAGGAAAGCAGAGTTCCATGCCTCAAAACAAGTCGAGATCTGACTTCCTGTTTGAAACTGTAGACACACCCCGAGATCCCCGTCAGAACAGTACAGGAAACCTGAGGTTACTGCCTCAACTGGAAATGAGACGCTCTTCCATTGCACCACCCCAGATGAATCCCGAGACGCCCCTCAAAAGTCGAAAGGATTCCTGACCTCCCATAGGCACCATGAAAAGCTCCCTGAGATCACTGTTGCAACTCGAGAGAACCCACAGTTTCCTGCCTCAACTTGAGAAAGACCTTGAGATTCCCCTTTCAATGCGAATTGAGGCCCGATTGCCCTGCTGTGACTCGAGAGAAATTCCACGCTCCCCTTCCCAACTCGAATGGAGAGTAGACTTTCCTGGGGCAACATGAGAGGCTCCCTGAGTTTCCCATTGCAACTCTAGAGAAATCCCAGACTTCCTGCCACAACTCGAGAAAAAACACGAGATTCCCCCATCTTCATGAAGTGAGGCCGTTCTTTTCCTGCAGGGCCTAGAGAGTAATCCTGAGTTCTCTCTCAAAACTCCATAGGAAGCTTGAATCCCTTGAGGTCACTGAAAGGGTTCCAGGAGATACCCGTCACAACTGGAGAGGAGAACAGAGTGTTTTGCTTCAACTCAGCACGAGACCTGACTTCCCAGATGAACCTTGAATGCAACCTCGAGATCCCTGTGGTCACTGGAGAGGAACAAGGAGTTTCTGGACACAAGTCTAGAAGAGGTCTATTTCCCCTGCAGTGACTTGAGAGGAATCCCGAGCTGCCCATCACAACTTGAAATCAGACCTGACTTCACTGAGGCAATGCAAGCGGAACACTGGGGTCCATATCGCAATGCGAGAGGAACCCCAACCTTCCTGCCAAGCCTCGAGGAAAACAATGGGATTCTCTCATCAACGTGAGACGAGGCCCTTTCCCACTGCAGTGTCTCAAGAGAAATCCCACATTCCCTCTTGAAACTAGAAACGGTATTTGAAACCATTTATGCAAGTCTGGAAGGTCTCCGACATACCTGTCCCCACTCGAGAGGAACACCAACTTTCCTGGCACACTTCAATCTGAGCCGCTTTGCTCATCCTCATCTCTAGATGAGGGTCGAATCCCCTGCATTGTCTAGAAAGGAATCCCAACGTTCCTGTCACACCTCAGGAGGAGGCCGGTTTCACATTGAAACTCCACAGGAACCCTCATGGGTCATCCCACAATACCAAAGACACTGATTTCCCCATCTACAAGAGATAAGGCCTGATGCTCCTGCCCAGATTCGAATGGATCCTTGAGTATCGACTCACAACACGAAGGGGCACTGACACCATGGGTGCATCCTCCAGAAAAGCCACAGGTTCCAAATCCAGGCTTCACACCCCATTCACACCTCGAGAGGCAAGCCGATTTCCATGCCTCAACACAAGACAATGCCTGCCTCTCCTGTTCTAACTCCACAGAAACCCCGAGATTGATGTCAGAAATGGAGAGGAACCCTGAGGTTCCCATCTCAACTCGAGATGAGGCCATACTCATCCCTGCACCGACATGAGAGAAATCCCGTGGTGTCCCTCGCAACTCAAAAGCAGATCTGACTTCCCTCAGGAAACAAAAGCCAGGCCTCCAAGTCCCCATGCAACTCGAGAGGAACCCTAAGCTTCTTGCCACAACTCCACAAAAACCACGAAATTCTCCCCTCCACATGAGATGATGCCTTTTTACGCTGCAGTGTTTCCCAAGAAACCACATGTTCCCTCTTGGAACTCGAAAGGGAACTTGAAACCCTTTATGAAACCCCAGAAATTTCCCTAGATACCAGTCTCCATGTGATAGGAATGCTGAGTTTCCCATCACAACTCAAGAAGAGCCACGTTTTCACCTCCTCAACTCGAGATGAGTGTCGATTACCCTATTTCATCTGGAGAGGAATGCCGACATCCCCATTGCCCTTCAAGAGGAGGCCAGTCTCAACTTGAAACTAGAGAGGAAGCCAGCAGTCTTGCCATAATTTGAAAGACACTGATTTCCCCATACACTTGAGATAAGGCCTGATTCCCTTGCATCGATTTGAATGGAACCCCAAGCATCAACCCAGAACAAGTAGGGAGGACTGACACCCTGGTTGAAAATTTGAGAAAAGCCCCAGGTCCCCAGTTACACTCAACTGGAGGCCTGAAACCACTTTTACAGCTCAAGAAGAAAGCAGAGTTCCATACCTCAACACAAGTCGAGAACTGACTCCCTGTTTGAAACTGCAAACACACCCCGAGATCCATTTCAGAACAGGAGAGGAACCCTGAGGTTCCCGCCTCAACTGAAGATGAAGCCCTCTTCCATTGCACCGACCACAGAGGAATCCCGAGAGGCCCCTCACAACTCCCAAGGATTCCTGACTTCCCATAGGCGCCATGAGAAGCTCCCTGATATCACCATTGCAACTCGAGGGAACCCAAAGTTTCCTGATGCAAATCAGGAAAGACCTTGAGATTCCCCTTTCAATGCGAATTGAGGCCCGATTCCCCTGCCTTGACTCGAGAGAAATCCCGCACACCCCCTCCCAACTCGAATGGAGACTGGACTTCCCTGGGGCAACACAAGAGGCTCCCTGAGTTCCCCATCATAACTCGAGGGAAACCCCACACTTCCCGCCGTACCTCAAGAAAAACCACAAGATTCCCCCATCATTGCCAAGTGAAGCCTTTCTTTTCCTGCAGGGCCTAGAAAGCAATCCCGGGTTCCCTCTCAAAACTCCATAGAAAGCTTAACTCCATTGAGGTCACTCAAAGAGCTCCGCGAGGTACCCATCACAACTGGAGAGGAGAACAGAGTGCTTTGCTTCAACTCGAGATGAGGCCTGACTCCCCAGGTGAACTTTGAACACAACCCCGAGATCCCTGTCATCACTGGAGAGGAACTCAGAGTTTCTGGACACAGAAACCTTTCTGGAAAGTCAAATTAAGTCTTTAGTTAATAAGTCTCCTGGAAATGATAGGAATGTTTGTTTCAATTCAAACCCCTCTGATGGCTTTCTAGCTTGCCTGACAGGTTTTTCAAGACTCCTACAGTTCTGCACATGCTTGTTCACAACTCCCCATCCTTGAAAAGCATGGAAGCCAAAACATTCTAAAAGTCCTAATGAGCATAGAGCCATTTAAGGGGTGAAAAATTATTAAAATAGCATTGGTAAAGGGCTTCATTATTGGGACAACGCTTGCTGCCAAGTTCCCATATCCCTTATCCATTGTGTACCTGGGAATGCATTAGTTAATGTAGTTGGAATGTGAGAAAAACAAGTAGTAGCCTTGGCATTAACCACATCAGACTTTTGAACTAATAAGTTCTTTCTTTGTTGTGACCCATTGCACCTTTGCTCTGTGAGAATGTAACTTTATTTAGTATTTTCGGAAGCTAGGAAAAATAAAGAAAAAAACACTTCAAGGGAAAATAAGTTTTCTGGTTGACCAGCTTTTATTAAAAAAGGGTCACAAAATGTCCACAGGCCTCCAAGGCCAGAAGATAATGTACACAACATTGTTTATGGGAAAGGTACGCAGAAAAAATCCTGGTTTCGATAAAGACAAAACAGATTTAATGTTTGGGCTGACTCTGCATGACTTTGCAACTTTCATTTCCCTCTATGTACAAGTCAAGGTACAAAAGTTCCTTTTGAAAATAAAGTTATGGGCCTCCGTCACCAAAGCTAGGTCTCCCCATGTCATTCTTTCTTTCTTTCCTTTTCTTTCTTTATCTCTCTCTTCTTTCACGATGACTCCTTGGGGCACAGGGGCTGTCTGGGTTCACTTTTTTGTCTGGGCTTCTAAGACCCAAATGGGAAAGTGGGTCTTAGAAGCCTTCACATTTGGGTCTTAGAAGCCTTCATCGGTGAGAGGGTGTCCTGTGTCCTCACTCCACTGAGAGGGCACCTGCAGCCTCCGTGAACAGAGCAAGTTCCGTGTCAGGAGCTTTATTGGCTTTCTGTGTAAACCAAGGAAGATCAAGCCTCTTTCTCTCCTCTTTACTTTCCTTATTGCCGACGCTGTCCTCCTGAGGTAATCCCTGGATCCTACTGGGGCTGGAGCCTGGCAGAAAAAGGACACCGAGTTCCCCCTATGCTCCAGATAAGTCCGGATTCCCCTACATCGGCTAAAATGGAACAGCGAGTATCCACTCACAACAGGATGGGAGGCCTGTCACCCCTACCTATCCGCTTCAAAAAGCCCAAATTCCCCACCTGAACTCGACCAGAGGCCTGACACCCCTTTGCCAACTCGAGAGGAATGCAGAGTTCCATGCCTCAACAACAAACGAGGCCTGACTCCCTAGTTGAACCTTGATAGGAAGCCCAAGATCATGGTGGCCGCAAGAGAGGAACACTGGGTTT
Source organism: Tragelaphus imberbis (assembly GCA_006410775.1). NCBI lineage: Eukaryota > Metazoa > Chordata > Mammalia > Artiodactyla > Bovidae > Tragelaphus > Tragelaphus imberbis. Next base: position 110,598 of record SJYM01004532.1, on the reverse strand, counting down.
ACCGACTGAACTCTAGTCATGTCAATGACTAGAGAGGAATCCTGATGTGCCCCTCACAGCTCGAAAAGAGGCCTGACTTCTCTGAGGCAACACGAGCAGGTCCTGAGGCCACCCTTGCAACTCGAGAGGAACCCCAATCTTCCCACCGCAACTCGAGAAAAACCACGAGATTCTCCCCTCAATGAGAGATAAGGCCCTTTTCCAAGCAATGTCTCGAGAGAAACCCCACGTTCCCTCTTGAAACACGAAAGGGAACATGACACCCTTGATGCAACTCAGGAATGTCACCGAGATATCCGTCCCCACTCGAGAGGAACACCGAGTTTCATGCCAGAACCCAAGAAGAGCCACAATTTCCCCCTCCTCACCTAGAGATGAGGGTCGATTCCCCTGCTTCGTTGAGAAAGGAATCCCGACATTGCCATTGCATCTCAGGAGGAAGCCAGTCTCACCTTGAAACTCGATCGCATCCCCAGGAGTCATGCCTCAATTCGAAAACAACCCAATTTCCCCATCAACTTCAGATAAGCCTGATTCCCCTGTACGGACTTGACTGGAACCCAGAGGATTCACTCAAAACACAAAGGGAGGTGTGACAGCCCCATGGCAACTCGAGAAAAAGCCCCAGACCCTTGTGTCCACTCGACAGAAAGTCTGACACCTCTTGTACACCTCGAGAGGGAAGCAGAGTTCCAAGTCTCCACACGAGGTGAGGCCTGACTCCCCTTTTGAAACTCCACAGGAACCCCGAGATCCATATCAGAACTGGAGAGGAACCCTGAGGCTCCAGCCTTAACTCGAGATGAGGCCCTATGTCCCTACACCGACAGGAGAGGAATCCCGAGAGGCCCTTCACAACTCGAATGGAGCATGACTTTCCTGAGGCAACAGGAGTGGGCTTGAGTTCCCCATCGCAACTTGAGAGGAACTCCAAGTGTCCTTCCGCAACTCGAGAAAACACAGGATATTGTCTCCTCAATGCGGGATAAAGCCCTTTTCCAGAGCAGTGTCTTGAGAGAAAAACCATATTCCCTATTGAAATGCGAAAGGTTACTTGACACCTTTGATGTAACTCAGGAAGATGCCCAAGATACACGTCCCCACTCAAGAGGAACACATGAGTTTCACACCACAAATCAAGAAGAGTCCCGTTTTCCCCTCCTCATCTTGAGATAAGGGTCCATTCCCCTGCTTTATCTGCAAAGGAATCCCATTGTTCCCATCGCATCTCAGGAGGAGGTGGGTCTCACTTTCAAATGCAAGAGGCACTCCAGAGGTTGTGCTATCACTGGTAAAGACCCAGATGTACCCGTCCATTCGAGATAAGGCCTCATTCCCCTGCAACGACTCGAATGTCATCCCGAGTATCAACTCACGACACAAAGGGAGGACTGAGAGCTCCGTGGCACCTCTACAAATAGCCCCAGATCCCTGCCTCCACTCAAAAGGAGGCCTGACACCCCTTTTCCACCTCGAGAGGGAAGCGGAATTCAATGCCCCAACACGAGATGACATATGACTCCCCAGTGGAATTCTCATAGGGACCCCAAGATCCCTCTCCAAGATGGAGAAGAACACTGAGTTTCCCACCTCTACTCGAGATGAGGCCCTAGCCACCGGCACCAACTCGAGAGGAATCTTGAGAGGCCCCTCACAACTCGAAAGGATTCCTGACTTCCCAGAGACAACATGAGAGGCTCCCTCAGGTCCCCATGGCAACTCAAGGGAACCCACACTTCTGCCACTACTCCAGAAACACCTTGAGATTCCCTCTTCCATGCGAATTAAGGCCTGATTCCCCTGCTGTGACTCCAGAACACTCCCGCACTTGCCCTCACAACTGGAATGGAGACTTGACTTCCCTGAGACAACATGAAAGGATCCTTGAGTTCCCTGTGACACCTGGTGAGGCATCCCAAGCCTCCAGCCACAACTGGAGACAAACCTCATGATTCCCCCGTCAATGCGAGATGAGGCTTTTTTTCTCCTGCAGCAGCTCGAGAGCAATCCCAAGTTCCCTCTCAAAACTCAAGAGGAGGCTTGCCTCCCTTCACGTAACTCAAAGGGGCCCAGAGATCCACGTCACAACTTGGGATGAAAGCTGAGTTCCCCTGCACAACTCTGACGAGAGCCCTGTGTGTCTCACCTCATGTGGAGATGAGGACCCATTCCCTGTTTCAACTCAAGAGGAATCCTAACTTCCCCTCGCACCACAAGAGGAGGCCTGTGTCATCGCTTGTATCTCGAGTGGAACCCTGCGGATCCTGCTTCAAGGAAAAAGAATGCCAAGTTCAACCTCTGTTTCATATAAGTCCTGATTCCCCTGCGCTGGCTCCAATGGGAAACTGTGTATCCCCTCACAACAGGATGGGAGGCCTGTAGCACCTGCCTATCCTCTTCAAAAAGCCCAAATTCGACACCTGATCTCAACCAGAGGCCTGACACCCCATTGACAGCTTGAGAGGAATGCAGAGTTCTATGCCTCAATAATAAATGAGGCCTGACTCCCTAGTTGAACCTTGATAGGAAGCTCAAAATCCCGGTGGCTGATACAGAGGAACACTGTGTTTCCTGACTGAACTCTAGACACAGCCCTCTTCACCAGCAGTGACTCGAGAGGAATCTTGACGTGCCTCTCGCAACTTGAAAAGTTGCCTGATTTCTCTGAAGCAACACGATTGGGTCCCTGAGGTCACCGTTCCAACTCGAGAGGAACCCCAAGCTTCCTGCCACAACTCGAGAACAACCACAAGATTATCCCCTCAATGCGAGATAAGGCCCTTTTCCAGAGCTGTGTCTCGAGAGAAACCCACGTTCCCTCTTGGAACAAGAAAGGATACTTGACACCCTTGAGGCAACTCAGGAAGATCCCTGAGATACCCGTCCCTACTCAAGAGGAACACCGAGTTTCACGGCACAACTCAAGAAGAGCCACGTTTTCCCCCTCCTCACCTCAAAATGAGGGTCGATTCCCCTGGCTCGTGTAGAAAGGAATCCCAACGTTGCCATCGCCACTCAGGAAGAGGCAGGTCTCACCTAGAAACACAAGCACATCCCCAGGAGTTGTGCATAAATTCAAAAAGGCCCAGATTTCCACATCCACTCCAAATAAGACTGAATCCCCTGCACAGACTTGACTGGAATCCCAAGGATCGACTCACAACATGAAGGGAGGAGTGAAAATCACATGGCATCTTGAGAAAAAGCCCCAGAACCCTGTATCCACTAGACAGGAAGCCTGACAACTCTTTCGCATCTTGAGAGGGAAGTGGAGTTACATGTCTCCACACGAGATGAAGCCTGACTCTCCTGTTGAAACTTCATACGAAACCCGAGATCCATGTCAGAACTGGAGAGGAACCCTGAGGTTCTGGCCTCAACTCGAGAGGAGGTCGTATGTCCCTGAACCGACTGCAGAGGACTCCCGAGAGGCCCTTCACAACTCGAATGCAGACTTGACTTTCCAGAGGCAACATGAGCGGGTCCTTGAGTCCCCCATCAAAACTCAAGAGGAACTCCAAGTGCCCTGCTGAAACTCGAGAAAACCCAGGAGATTCTCGCTTCACGCGAGATGAGGTCCCTTTCCAATGCAGCATCTCGAGAGAAATCCCACCTTCCATCATGAGACTCAAAAGGGTACTTGACATCCTTTAGGCAACTCAAAAAATTCCCCAACATACCCGTCTCCACTCGAGAAGAACACCAAGTTTTCCGCCACAACTCAAGAAAAGCACCGTTATCCCATCCTCATCTGGAGATGGGGGTCCACTCCCCTGCTTCCTCTGCAAAGGAATCCTCACTTTCCTGTCGCACCTCAGGAGGAGGCTGGTCTCACCTTGAAACTCAAGAGGAACTCCAGGGGTCATGCGAAGAGACACGGATGTCCCCGTCCACTCGAGATAAGACCTCAGTACCCTATAACGACTCAAAAGTCACCTTGAGTATCAACTCATGACTCGAAGGAAGGAATGAGAGCCCAGTAGCACCTCTAGAAATAGCCACAGATCCCTGCCTCCACTTGACAGAAGGCCTAAAATACCTTTTCCACCTCCAGAGGGAAGCTGAGTTTCATGCCCCAACACAAGACAACGTCTGACTCCCCAGTGGTATCTCCATATGGACCCTGAAATCCCTTCAGAGCTGGACAAGAATCCTGAGATTCCCGCCTTAACTCGAGATGAGGCCCTACTCCCCTGCAACAACTCGATAAGAATCCCAATGTGACCCGCACAACTGGAAAAGAGACCTGACTTCTCTGAGGCAACACGAGCGAGTCCCTGAGGTCCCTGTCCCAACTCGAGAGGAACCTCAAGCTTTCCACTGAAACTCGGGAAAAACCATGAGATTCTCGCCTCAATATGAGATGAGGCCCTATTCCAGACCAGAGTCTCCAGAGAAACCCCACATTCCATCTTGAAATGCAAAAGGGTACTTGACACCCTTGATGCAACTCAGGAAGGTCTCGGACATACCCGTCCCACATCGAGAGGAAAAAAGAGTTTCCGTGCACACCTCAATCTGAGCCCCTTTGTCCCACTTCATCTCGAGATGAGGGTCGATTCCACTGAATTCTCTGTAAAGGAATCCCAGCACTCCCATTGCACTTCTAGAGGAGGCTGGTATCTCATGGAAACTCGAGAGGAACCTTCGTGGGTCACGTAACAATCCCAAAGATTTCCCCATCAATTCCACATAAGGCCTGATTCCCCTGCGCCAATTTGAAAGGAACCCCAGGTATAGAGTCACAACATGAAGGGCCACTGACACTCAGGTTGCAGCCTCCAGAAAAAGACTCAGGTTCCAAATCCAACTCGACAAGAGGCCTGACACTTCATTCACAACTCAAGAGGCAAACCGAGTTCAATGCCTCAACACAAGACGAGGCCTTCCTTCCCTGTTCAAACTCCACAGAAACTTCAGGATCGAGGACAGAAATGGAGAGGAACCCTGAGGTACCCGCCTCAACTCGAGATGAGGCCCTATTCATTCCTGCATTGACGAGAGAGGAATCTGGAGGTGTTCCTCGCAACACGAAAGCAAATCAGACTTCCCTGACGAAACACGAACGTGTCTACCAGGTCCCCACACAACTCGAAAGGAACCCTAAGCTACCCACCAGAACTCCAGAAAAACCATGAAATTCTCCTCTCCACATGACATGTCGCCCTTTTATGCTGCAGCGTTTCCCATGAAATCCCACGTTACCTCTTGGAATTCGAAGGGAACTTGATACCCTTTATGAAACCCCAGTAGCTTCCCTTGTAACCCGTCCGCACTCGAGAGGAATGCTGAGTTTCCCACCACAACTCAGAACGATCCCCGTTTTCCCCTCCTCAACTCAAGATGAGTGGCGATTCGTGTGCTTCGTCAGTGAAGGAATTGCAATGTTGCTGTATCTCCTCAAGAGGAGGCTGGTCTCACCTTGAAACTCGAGCGCATCCCCAGGAGTCGTGCCTCAATTTAAAAGACCCCAATTTCCCGTTCCACTTCAGATAAGCCTGATTCCCCTTCACTGACTCATTGGATTCTCGTGTAAGGACTCTAAATACAAAGGGAGGTGTGACAGCCCCGTGGCACCTCGAGAAGAAGCCCCAGATCACTATGCCAACTCTGTAGGAAGCTTGACAACCCTTTTACACCTCGAGATGGATGTGGAGTTCCTTGTCTCCACATGAGACAAGGCCTGACTCCCCTGTTGAAACTGCATAGGAAGTCCAAGATCCATGTGAGAACTGGAGAGGAACCCTGAGGTTCCAGCCTGAACTCGACATGAGGCCCTATGCCACTGCACCGATGAGAAGAAATCCCGAGAGAACCCTTCTAACCCAAATGGAGATTTGACTTTCCTGAGGCAACACGAGAAGTTTCCTGAGGTCCCCGTCGCTATTCGAGAGGAACTCCAAGTTTCCTGAGGCAATGAGAAAATCCAGGAGATTATCCCTGCAACACGTGATGAGGCCCCTTTCTACTGCAGCAACTCAACAGAAATCCCTCCTTCCCTCTTGAGCCTCGAAAGGGTAATTGACACCCTGTAGGCAACTCAAGAAGTTCCCCAACATACCCATCTCCACTTGAGAGGATCAGCGAGTTTCCCACCACAATTCGAAAAGGGCCCCGTTTTCCCCTTTTCATCTCACGATGACAGTCCATTCCCGTTCTTCGACTGCAAAGGCATCCCAATATTCTCATCATACCTCAGGAGGAGGCTGGTCTAACCTTGAAACTCGAGAGGAACTCCAGGGGTCAGGCCACCGTTCGAAAAGACCCTGATGTCCCTTTCCACATGAGATAAGGTCTCATTCCCCTGCCACGACGCGAATGTCATCCCAAGTATCAACTCACAACACGAAAGGAGGACTGACAGCCCCGTGGCACTTTGCCCCACTCGCAAGGAAAACCGTGTTTCCTGGCACACGTCAATCTGAGCCCCTTTGCCTCCGTTCATCACAAGATGAGGGTCAATTCCCTTGCTTTCTCTGGATAGGAATCCTGGCGTTCCCGTCACAACTCCAGAGGAGGCCCATCTCACATTGAGTTGTGTCACAATCCCAAAGACACCTATTTCCCCATCCACTCAGTAAAAGCCCTTATTCCCCTGCACCAATTCGAATTGAACCAAAGGGTATTGAGTCACAACACGAACGGCCACTGACAACCCAGTTACATCCTCCACAAAAAGACTCAGGTTCAAAATCCAACTCGATGAGAGATCTAACACCTCATTCACAACTCAATAGGCAAGCTGAGTTCAATGTCTCAAAACAAGATGACCCCTGCCTCCCCTGTTCAAACACGACAGAAACCTCAATATCGAGGCCAGAAATGGAGAGGAACACTGAGGTTCCCACCTCAACTCGAGATGAGGATCTATTCATTCCTGCAGCCACGTAAGATGAATCCTGAGGTGCCCCTCGCAACTGGAAAGCAGATCTGACTTTCCTGAGGAAACACGAGTGGGTCCTCCAGGTCTCCACGCAACTTGNATCTCGAGATGAGGGTCGATTCCACTGAATTCTCTGTAAAGGAATCCCAGCACTCCCATTGCACTTCTAGAGGAGGCTGGTATCTCATGGAAACTCGAGAGGAACCTTCGTGGGTCACGTAACAATCCCAAAGATTTCCCCATCAATTCCACATAAGGCCTGATTCCCCTGCGCCAATTTGAAAGGAACCCCAGGTATAGAGTCACAACATGAAGGGCCACTGACACTCAGGTTGCAGCCTCCAGAAAAAGACTCAGGTTCCAAATCCAACTCGACAAGAGGCCTGACACTTCATTCACAACTCAAGAGGCAAACCGAGTTCAATGCCTCAACACAAGACGAGGCCTTCCTTCCCTGTTCAAACTCCACAGAAACTTCAGGATCGAGGACAGAAATGGAGAGGAACCCTGAGGTACCCGCCTCAACTCGAGATGAGGCCCTATTCATTCCTGCATTGACGAGAGAGGAATCTGGAGGTGTTCCTCGCAACACGAAAGCAAATCAGACTTCCCTGACGAAACACGAACGTGTCTACCAGGTCCCCACACAACTCGAAAGGAACCCTAAGCTACCCACCAGAACTCCAGAAAAACCATGAAATTCTCCTCTCCACATGACATGTCGCCCTTTTATGCTGCAGCGTTTCCCATGAAATCCCACGTTACCTCTTGGAATTCGAAGGGAACTTGATACCCTTTATGAAACCCCAGTAGCTTCCCTTGTAACCCGTCCGCACTCGAGAGGAATGCTGAGTTTCCCACCACAACTCAGAACGATCCCCGTTTTCCCCTCCTCAACTCAAGATGAGTGGCGATTCGTGTGCTTCGTCAGTGAAGGAATTGCAATGTTGCTGTATCTCCTCAAGAGGAGGCTGGTCTCACCTTGAAACTCGAGCGCATCCCCAGGAGTCGTGCCTCAATTTAAAAGACCCCAATTTCCCGTTCCACTTCAGATAAGCCTGATTCCCCTTCACTGACTCATTGGATTCTCGTGTAAGGACTCTAAATACAAAGGGAGGTGTGACAGCCCCGTGGCACCTCGAGAAGAAGCCCCAGATCACTATGCCAACTCTGTAGGAAGCTTGACAACCCTTTTACACCTCGAGATGGATGTGGAGTTCCTTGTCTCCACATGAGACAAGGCCTGACTCCCCTGTTGAAACTGCATAGGAAGTCCAAGATCCATGTGAGAACTGGAGAGGAACCCTGAGGTTCCAGCCTGAACTCGACATGAGGCCCTATGCCACTGCACCGATGAGAAGAAATCCCGAGAGAACCCTTCTAACCCAAATGGAGATTTGACTTTCCTGAGGCAACACGAGAAGTTTCCTGAGGTCCCCGTCGCTATTCGAGAGGAACTCCAAGTTTCCTGAGGCAATGAGAAAATCCAGGAGATTATCCCTGCAACACGTGATGAGGCCCCTTTCTACTGCAGCAACTCAACAGAAATCCCTCCTTCCCTCTTGAGCCTCGAAAGGGTAATTGACACCCTGTAGGCAACTCAAGAAGTTCCCCAACATACCCATCTCCACTTGAGAGGATCAGCGAGTTTCCCACCACAATTCGAAAAGGGCCCCGTTTTCCCCTTTTCATCTCACGATGACAGTCCATTCCCGTTCTTCGACTGCAAAGGCATCCCAATATTCTCATCATACCTCAGGAGGAGGCTGGTCTAACCTTGAAACTCGAGAGGAACTCCAGGGGTCAGGCCACCGTTCGAAAAGACCCTGATGTCCCTTTCCACATGAGATAAGGTCTCATTCCCCTGCCACGACGCGAATGTCACCCCAAGTATCAACTCACAACACGAAAGGAGGACTGACAGCCCCGTGGCACTTTGCCCCACTCGCAAGGAAAACCGTGTTTCCTGGCACACGTCAATCTGAGCCCCTTTGCCTCCGTTCATCACAAGATGAGGGTCAATTCCCTTGCTTTCTCTGGATAGGAATCCTGGCGTTCCCGTCACAACTCCAGAGGAGGCCCATCTCACATTGAGTTGTGTCACAATCCCAAAGACACCTATTTCCCCATCCACTCAGTAAAAGCCCTTATTCCCCTGCACCAATTCGAATTGAACCAAAGGGTATTGAGTCACAACACGAACGGCCACTGACAACCCAGTTACATCCTCCACAAAAAGACTCAGGTTCAAAATCCAACTCGATGAGAGATCTAACACCTCATTCACAACTCAATAGGCAAGCTGAGTTCAATGTCTCAAAACAAGATGACCCCTGCCTCCCCTGTTCAAACACGACAGAAACCTCAATATCGAGGCCAGAAATGGAGAGGAACACTGAGGTTCCCACCTCAACTCGAGATGAGGATCTATTCATTCCTGCAGCCACGTGAGATGAATCCTGAGGTGCCCCTCGCAACTGGAAAGCAGATCTGACTTTCCTGAGGAAACACGAGTGGGTCCTCCAGGTCTCCACGCAACTTGAGAGGAACCCTAAGCTTCCCCACACAACTCCACAAAACCCACAAATTCTCTCCACGTGAGATGAGCCCATTTTACACTGCAGCGTTTCCCAAGAAATCCCAAGTACCGTCTTGGAACTTGAACGGATACTTGACACTCTTTATGAAATGCCAGAATTTTCCTGAGATATCCATCACCACTTGAGAGAAACATTGAATTTCCTCCCACAACTCAAGAAGAGCCCCGTTTTCCCCACTTCAACTCGAGATGAGTGTCAATTTGTGGGCTTCGTTGGTCAAAAAATCCTCATGTTGCACTGGTCCCTCAATAGGAGGGCACTCTCACTTTGAAACTCCAATGCATGCCCAGGAGTCGTGCCTCAATATGAAAAGACCCCGATTTCCCATTCCACTCCAGATAATCCTGATTCCCCTGCACTGACTCGACTGGAACTGCGAGGATCAACTCAAAACACAAAGGGAGATTTGACAGCCCCATGGCACCTCGAGAAAAAGCCCCAGATCCTTATGCCAACTCAACAGGAAGCCTGACAACCTTTTTACACCACATGAGGGAAGCGGAGTTTAATGACTCCACACGAGACGAGGCCTGACTCCCTTGTTGAAACCGCATAGGAACCCCGAGATTCATGTCAGAGGTGGAGAGGAACCCTGAGGTTACAGACTCAACTAGAGATGAATCCATATGCCCCTGCATCAACAGGAGCAGAATCCCAAGAGGCTCCTTGAAACTCGAATGGAGATTTGACTTTATTCAGGCAACATGAGCGGGTCCCTGAGGTACCCATCACTACTCGAGAAGAACCCCAATTTCCAACCACAAGTTGTGAAAACCTAGGAGATTCTCCCTGCAACACGAGATGAGGCCCCTTTCTGCTGCAGTGTCTCGACAGAAATCCCACCTTCCCTCTTGAGCCTCGAAAGGGTACTTGACCCCCTGTTGGCAACTCAAAATGTTCCCCAACATATCCATCTACACTTGAGAGGAACACCCAGTTTCCTGCCACAACTCAAGAAGAGCCCCGTTTTCCGCTCCTCATTTCGAGATGAAGGTCCATTCCTCTAATTCTTCTGCAAAGGATCCCGATGTTCCTGTCGCACCTCAGGAGGAGCCCAGTCTCTCCTTGAAACTCTAGAGGAACTCCAGGGGTTGGGCCACCATTCGAAAACACCCAGATGCCCCCATCCACTCAAGATAAGTCCTCATTCCCCTGAAATGACTCAAATGTCACCCCAAGTAACAACTCACAACAAGAAAGGAGGACTGAGATCCCCGTGATGCCTCTAGAAATAGTCCCAGATCCCTACCTCAAATCGACAGGAGGCCTGAAACCCTTTTTCTACCTCGAGTTGGAAACGGAGCTCCACGCCTCAACATGAGATGACGTGTGACTCCCCAGTGCAGTATCCATAGGAACCCCGAGATCCCTGGCAGAGCTGGACAGGAACCTTGAGTTTCCCGCCTCAACTCGAGATGAGGCCCTAGTCCCCTGCACCATCTAGAGAGGTATCCAGACGTGCCCCTCCCAAGTGGAAAAGAGACCTGACTTCTCTGAGGCAACAAGAACATGTCCCTGAGGTCCCCGTTGCAACTTGAGAGGAACCCCAAGCTTCCCCGCCCCAACTCAAGTAAAACCACGAGATTATCACCTCAACATGAGATGAGGCCCTGTTCCAGAGCAGTGTCTCGAGAGAAATGCCACGTTTCCTCTGGATACGTGAAAGGGTACTTGACACCCTTGATGCAACTCAGGAAGGTCCTGGACATACCCGTTCCCACTCGTGTAGAACACCAAGTTTCCAGGCACATCTCAATCTGAGGCCCTTTTCCCCTCCTTATCTCTAGATGAGGTCTATTCCCCTGCTTTCTCTGGAAAGGAATGATGGCATACTCGTCGCACCTCAAGAGGAGGCCAGTCTCACACTGAAACTCAAGAGAAACCCTCGTGGGTCGTGCCAACATCCGAAAGACACTTATTTCCTCATCCACTCGAGATAAGGCCTGATGCCCCTGCACCAATTCGAATGGAACCCTGGGTTTGGAGTCACAACACGAAGGGCCACTGACACCCTGGTTGCATCCTCTAGAAAAAGACTCAGGTTCCAAATCCAACTCGACAAGAGGCCTGACTCCTCATTCACAACTCAAGAGGCAAACTGAGTTCAATGCCTCAACAAGAAACGAGGTTGCCTTCCCTGTTCAAAGTCCACAGAAACCCCCCTGTTCAAAGTCCACAGAAACCTGGAGATCGATGTCAGAAATGGAGAGGAAGCCTGAGGTTCCCGTCATAACTTGAGATGAGGCCCTATTCATCCATTCAGCGACGCAAGAGGAATGTCGTGGTGCCCTTTTCAACTCGAAAGCAGATCTGACTTACCTAGGAAACACAAACAGGTCCCCCAGGTCCCCACGCAACTTAAGAGGAACCCTAAACTTCCCCCTACAACTCCATAAAAACAACAAAATTCTCCCCTCCACATTACATGAGGCCCTTTTAAGCTGCAGCGTTTCCAAAGACATCCCACATTCCTTCTTGAAACTCGAAAGGGAGCTCGCCACCCTTTATGAAAACTCAGAAGTTTCCCGAGATATCCGTACACACTCTAGAGGAATGCTGAGTTTCCCACCACAACTCAAAAAGAGCCACGTTTTCCCCTTCTCAACTCTAGATGAGTGGCGATTGGTGTGCTTCCTAGGTAAAGGAATCCCAATGTTGCTGTCGCCTCCCACGAGGAGGCTGGTCTAACCTTGAAACTCGAGCACATCCCCGGGTGTCATGCCTCAATGCAAAAAGACCCCGATTTCCCCTTCTACTAAAAATAAGCCTGATTCCCCTGCACTGACTCAACTGAAACCGCGAGGACCGACTCAAAACATGAAGGGAGGTATGACAGCCCCATGGCAGCTCGAGAAAAAACCCTGATCCCTATGCCAACTCAACAGGAAGCCTGACCATCTTTTTACACCTCAAGAGGGAAGCGGTGTTCCATATCTCCACATGAGACGTCGCTGGAGTCCCCTGTTTAAACTGCATAGGTAGCCTGAGATCCATGTCGGAACTGGAGAGGAATATTGAGGTTCCAACCTCAACTCGAGATAAGGCCCTATGCCCCTGCACTGAAGGGAGAAGAATCCTGAGAAGCCCCTTGCAACTCGAATGGAGACTTGACTTTCCTGAGGCAACACGAGCGGATCCGTGAGGTCCTCATCACTACTCAAAAGGAGCACTATGTTTCCTGCCCCAACTGGAGAAAACTCAGGAGATTGTCCCTGCAATGCATGATGAGGCCCCTTTCTGCTGTAGCGTCTCTAGAGAAATCCCACCCTCCCTCTCGAGCCTAGAATGGGTACTTGACACCCTATAGGCAACTCAGGAAGCTCCCTGACATACCCATCTTTACTCAAGAGGAACAAAGATTTTCCCGTCACAACTCAAGAAGAGCCCCGGTTTCCCCTCAACTCGAGATGAGGGTGCATTCCCCTACTTCGTCTGCAAAGGAATCCCGATATTCTCGTCACACCTCAGGAGGAGGCCAGTCTCACCTTGAAACACAAGAGGAACTCCAGAGGTCGTTCCACTGTTCAAAAAGACCCCAATGTTCACGTTCACTCAAGATAAGGCCTTATTCTATGCAATGACTCCAAAGTCTCCCGACTATCAACTCACAACATCAAGGGAGGACTAAGAGCCCAGTGGTGCCTCTAGAAATAACCCCAGATCCCTGCCTCCACTCGACAGGAGGCCTGATGCCCCTTTTCCACCTCCAGAGGGAAGCGGAGTTCCATTCCCCAACACGACACGACGTCTGACTCCCAATGGAATCTTCATAAGATCCCTGACATCCCTGTCAGAGCTGGACAAAACCCTGAGTTTCCCGCCTCAATTCGAGATGAGGCCCTAGTACCCTGCATCAACTCCAGAGGAATCTCAATGTGACCCTCACCACTGGAAAAGAGAACTGATTTCTCTGAGGGAAAACAAGAGGGTCTCTGAGGTGCTAGTCACACCTCGAGAGGAACCCCATGCTTACCTCCACAACTCAAGAAAAACTACGAGATTCTCCACTCAACACGAGATGAGGCCCCGTTCCAGAGCAGTGTCTCGAGAGAAATGCCACATTCCCTCTGGAAACGTGAAAGGGTACTTGACACCCTTGATGTAACTCAGGAAGCTCCCCGACATACCCGTCCCCACTCGAGAGGAACACGAGTTTCCTGGCACACCTCAATCTGAGCCATTGTGTCCCTTCTCATCTCGAGATGAGATTGATTCCCCTGTGTCTCTGGAAAGGAATCCCGGCATTCCAGTCGCACCTCAAGAGGTGGCTGGTCTCACATTGAAAGTCTAGAGGAAACCTCGTGAGTCATGCCACAATCCCAGGGACAACTA
>SJYM01004532.1:62381-91463 GCA_006410775.1 Tragelaphus imberbis | reverse complement strand
AGGCCTAATTCCCCTGCACCAATTCGAATGGAACCCCAGGTATCGAGTCACAACATGAAGGACCACTGCCACCCCATTTGCATTCTCAAGAAAAAGATTAGTTTCCAAATCCAACTCGACAAGAGGCCTGACACATCATTCACAACTCAAGAGGCAAGCTGAGTTCAATGCCTCAACACAAGACGAGGCCTGCCTCCCCTGTTCAAACTCCACAGAAACCTTGAGATCAAGGTCAGAAATGGAGAGGAACCCTGAGGTTGCCGCCTCAATTTGAGATGAGGCCCTATTCATCCCTGCAGCGATGCCAGAGAAATCCCAATATGCCCCTCACACTCAAAAGCAGATCCGATTTCCCTGATAAAACAGGAGCGGGTTTCATAGGTCCCCACACAACTCGAGAGAAACCCTAAGCTTCCCATTAGAACTCCACAAAAACCATGAATTTCTCCTCTCCACGCGACATAAGGCCTTTTTATGCTGCAGCATTTCCCATGGAATCCCACATTCCCTCTTGGAACACGAAAGCGAACTTGACACCCTTTATGAAACCGCAGAAGCTTCCCGAGTAACTCATCCCCACTTGAGAGGAATGCTGACTTTCTCGCCACAACTCAAGACGAGCCCCGTTGTCCCCTCCTCAACTCGAGATGAGTGGCAATTCGTGCGCTTCATCGGTGAAAGAATGGCAATGTGGCCGTATCCTCTCAAGAGGAGGCTGATCTCACCTTTAAACTCGAGGGCATCCCCGGGAGTCGTGCCTGAATTCGGAAAGACCCCAATTTCCCCTTCCACTCCAGATAAGCCTGGTTCCCCTGCACTGACTTGACTGTATCCACGTGTATCGACTCAAAACACGAAAGGACGTGTGAAAGCCACATGGTACCTCGAGAAAAAGCCCCAGTTCCCTATGCCAACTCGACAGAAAGCTTGACAACCCTTTTACACCTCGACAGGGAAGCAGAGTTCCATGTCTCCACACGAGATGAGGCCTGACTCCCCTGTTGAAACTGCATAGGAACCCGGAGATCCATGTCAGAACTGGAGAGGAACAGTGAGGTTCCAGCCTGAACTCGAGATGAGGCCCTATGCCCCTGCACCGAAGGGAAGGAGTCTCAAGAGAACCCTCCCAACAAGAATGGAGACTTGACTTTCCTGAGGGAACATGAGCGGGTCCCCAAGGTCCCCGTTGGTATTCGAGAGGAATCACAAGTTTCATAAGGCAATGAGAAAACTCAGGATATTATCCCCGAAACATTCGATGAGACCCCTTTCCACTGCAGCATCTCAACAGAAATCCCACCTTCCCTCTTGAGCCTCAAATGGGTACTTGACACCCTGTAGGCAACTCAAGAAGTTCCCTGACATACCCATCTCCACTCAAGAGGAACACCGAGTTTCCCACCACAACTCCAAAAGAGCCCCATTTTCCCCTCATCTCGAGATGATGGTCCATTCCCCTGCTTCGTCTTCAAAAGCATCCCAATGTTCTCATTGCACCTCAGGAGGTGGCTGGTCTCACTTTCAAACCTGAGAGGAACTCCAGGATTTGGAGCACCATTCGAAAATATCCTGATGTCCCCGTCCACTTGAGATAAGGCCTCATTCCCCTGCCATGTCTCAAATGTCACCCCAAGTATCAACTCACACACGAAAGGAAGACTGACAGCCCCGTGGCCCTTTGCCCCACTCACAATGAACAACTTGTTTCCCAGCATACCTCAATCTGAGCCCCTTTGCCCCTGCTCATCTCGAGATGAGGGTCTATTCCCTTTCTTTCCCTGGATAGGAATCCTGGCGTTCTGGTCACACTTCAAGAGGAGGCCAGTCTCACATTGAAACTCGGGAGAAACCCTCGTGGGTTGTGCTACAATTCCAAAGCAACTTATTTCCCCATTCACTCGAGATAAGGCCTGATTCCCCTGCACCGATTTGAATGGAACCCACGGGTATCGAGTCACAACACGAAGCACCATTGACACCCTGGTTGCATTCTCCAGAAAAAGACTCAGGTTCAAAATCCAACTTGACAAGAGACCTGACACCTCATTAACAACTCAAGAGGCAAGCCGTGATCAATGCCTCAACACAAGACGACGCCTGCCTCCCCTGTTAAAACTCCACAGAAACCTCGAGATCAAGGTCAGAAATGGAGAGGAACCCTGAGGTTCCCGCTTCAACTCGACATGAGGCCGTATTCATTCTTGCAGCCACATGAGAGGAATCCCAAGGTGCCCTTTGCAACTCGAAGCAGATCTGACTTCCCTGAGGAAACACGAGCGGGTCCCCCATGTCACCAGGCAACTCAAGAGGAACCCTAAGCTTCCCCCAACAACTCCACAAAAATCAGAAAATTCTCCACTCCACGCAAGATAGGCCATTTTACACTGCAGTGTTCCCAAGAAATACCACATACCCTATTGGAACACGAAAGGATACTTGATACCCTTTATGAAATGCCAGAAGTTTCCCGAGATATCCATGCCCACTTAAGAGCAATGCTGAGTTTCCTTCCAAAATTCAAGAAGAGCCTCATTTTCCCCTACTCAACTCGAGATGAGTGGCAATTCATGGGCTTCATTGGACAAGGAATCCCGATGTTTCCATCACCCCTCAATAGGAGGCCGTTCTCACCTTGAAACTCAAGCATATCCCCAGGAGTCATGCCTTAATTAAAAAAGCCCCCGATTTCTCCTTCCACTCCATATAAGTCTGATTCCCCTGCACCGACTCAACCGGAACCCTGAGGATCAAATCAAAACACGAAGGCAGGTGTTTGAGAAAAAGCCCCAGATCCCTATGCCAACTCGACAGGAAGCCTGACAACCCTTTTACACCATGTGAGGGAAGCGGGGTTCCATGTCTCCACAAGAGACGAGGCCTGACTCCCTTGTTGAAACTCCATAGGAACCCCGAGATCCATGTCAGAACTGGAGAGGAACACTGAGGTTCCAGCCTCAACTGGTGATGAGTTCCTGTGTCCCTGCTCCAACGAGAGAGGAATCCCAAGAGGCCCCTCGCAACTCGAATGGTGATTTGACTTTCTTGAGGCAACAAGAGCGGGTCCCTGAGATCCCCGTCACTACTCGAGAGGAACACCAAGTTGTCTACCACAACCTGAGAAAACACAGGAGATTCGTCCCACAACATGAGATGAGGCCCCTTTCTGCTGCAGTGTCTCAACAGAAACACCACCTTCCCTCTTGAGCCTCGAAAGGGTACTTGACCCCCTGTAGGCAAATCAAGAAGTTCCCCGACATACCCGTCTCCATTCGCCACAACTCAAGAAGAGCCCCGTTTTCCCCTGCTCATCTCGAGATGAGGGTCCATTCCCCTGCTCCACTGCAAAGGATCACAATGTTCCTGTCTCACCTCAGGAGGAGCCCAGTCTCACCTTGAAACTCGATAGGAACTTCAGGGGTTGGGCCACCATTTGAAAACACCCAGGTGTCCCCATCCACTCAAGATAAGGCCTCATTTCCCTGCAATGACTCAAATGTCACCCCAAGTAACAACTCACAACAAGAAAGGAGGACAGAGATCCCCATGGCGCCTCTGGAAATAGCCCCAGATCCCTACCTCAAACTGACACGAAGCCTGAAATCCTTTTTCCACCTCAAGTGGGAAACGGAGTTCCATGCCTCAACATGAGACGACGTGTGACTCCCAACTGGAATATCCATAGGAACCCCGAGATCCCTGGCAGAGCTGGACAGGAAACCTGAGTTTCCTGCCTTGACTCGAGATGAGGCCCTACTCCCCTGCACCAACTAGAAAGGTATCCCGACGTGACTCTCCCAACTGGAAAATAGACCTGACTTCTCTGAGGCAACACGAGCGTGTCCCTGAGATCCCCGTCACAACTCGAGAGGAACCCCAAGCTTCCCCGCCTCAACTGGAGAAAAACAATTAGATTATCCCCTCAATATGAGATGAGGCCCTGTTCCAGAGCAGTGTCTCGAGAGAAATTCCACATTTCCTCTGGAAACATGAAAGTGTACTTGACACCATTGATACAACTCANAGGCCTAATTCCCCTGCACCAATTCGAATGGAACCCCAGGTATCGAGTCACAACATGAAGGACCACTGCCACCCCATTTGCATTCTCAAGAAAAAGATTAGTTTCCAAATCCAACTCGACAAGAGGCCTGACACATCATTCACAACTCAAGAGGCAAGCTGAGTTCAATGCCTCAACACAAGACGAGGCCTGCCTCCCCTGTTCAAACTCCACAGAAACCTTGAGATCAAGGTCAGAAATGGAGAGGAACCCTGAGGTTGCCGCCTCAATTTGAGATGAGGCCCTATTCATCCCTGCAGCGATGCCAGAGAAATCCCAATATGCCCCTCACACTCAAAAGCAGATCCGATTTCCCTGATAAAACAGGAGCGGGTTTCATAGGTCCCCACACAACTCGAGAGAAACCCTAAGCTTCCCATTAGAACTCCACAAAAACCATGAATTTCTCCTCTCCACGCGACATAAGGCCTTTTTATGCTGCAGCATTTCCCATGGAATCCCACATTCCCTCTTGGAACACGAAAGCGAACTTGACACCCTTTATGAAACCGCAGAAGCTTCCCGAGTAACTCATCCCCACTTGAGAGGAATGCTGACTTTCTCGCCACAACTCAAGACGAGCCCCGTTGTCCCCTCCTCAACTCGAGATGAGTGGCAATTCGTGCGCTTCATCGGTGAAAGAATGGCAATGTGGCCGTATCCTCTCAAGAGGAGGCTGATCTCACCTTTAAACTCGAGGGCATCCCCGGGAGTCGTGCCTGAATTCGGAAAGACCCCAATTTCCCCTTCCACTCCAGATAAGCCTGGTTCCCCTGCACTGACTTGACTGTATCCACGTGTATCGACTCAAAACACGAAAGGACGTGTGAAAGCCACATGGTACCTCGAGAAAAAGCCCCAGTTCCCTATGCCAACTCGACAGAAAGCTTGACAACCCTTTTACACCTCGACAGGGAAGCAGAGTTCCATGTCTCCACACGAGATGAGGCCTGACTCCCCTGTTGAAACTGCATAGGAACCCGGAGATCCATGTCAGAACTGGAGAGGAACAGTGAGGTTCCAGCCTGAACTCGAGATGAGGCCCTATGCCCCTGCACCGAAGGGAAGGAGTCTCAAGAGAACCCTCCCAACAAGAATGGAGACTTGACTTTCCTGAGGGAACATGAGCGGGTCCCCAAGGTCCCCGTTGGTATTCGAGAGGAATCACAAGTTTCATAAGGCAATGAGAAAACTCAGGATATTATCCCCGAAACATTCGATGAGACCCCTTTCCACTGCAGCATCTCAACAGAAATCCCACCTTCCCTCTTGAGCCTCAAATGGGTACTTGACACCCTGTAGGCAACTCAAGAAGTTCCCTGACATACCCATCTCCACTCAAGAGGAACACCGAGTTTCCCACCACAACTCCAAAAGAGCCCCATTTTCCCCTCATCTCGAGATGATGGTCCATTCCCCTGCTTCGTCTTCAAAAGCATCCCAATGTTCTCATTGCACCTCAGGAGGTGGCTGGTCTCACTTTCAAACCTGAGAGGAACTCCAGGATTTGGAGCACCATTCGAAAATATCCTGATGTCCCCGTCCACTTGAGATAAGGCCTCATTCCCCTGCCATGTCTCAAATGTCACCCCAAGTATCAACTCACACACGAAAGGAAGACTGACAGCCCCGTGGCCCTTTGCCCCACTCACAAGGAACAACTTGTTTCCCAGCATACCTCAATCTGAGCCCCTTTGCCCCTGCTCATCTCGAGATGAGGGTCTATTCCCTTTCTTTCCCTGGATAGGAATCCTGGCGTTCTGGTCACACTTCAAGAGGAGGCCAGTCTCACATTGAAACTCGGGAGAAACCCTCGTGGGTTGTGCTACAATTCCAAAGCAACTTATTTCCCCATTCACTCGAGATAAGGCCTGATTCCCCTGCACCGATTTGAATGGAACCCACGGGTATCGAGTCACAACACGAAGCACCATTGACACCCTGGTTGCATTCTCCAGAAAAAGACTCAGGTTCAAAATCCAACTTGACAAGAGACCTGACACCTCATTAACAACTCAAGAGGCAAGCCGTGATCAATGCCTCAACACAAGACGACGCCTGCCTCCCCTGTTAAAACTCCACAGAAACCTCGAGATCAAGGTCAGAAATGGAGAGGAACCCTGAGGTTCCCGCTTCAACTCGACATGAGGCCGTATTCATTCTTGCAGCCACATGAGAGGAATCCCAAGGTGCCCTTTGCAACTCGAAGCAGATCTGACTTCCCTGAGGAAACACGAGCGGGTCCCCCATGTCACCAGGCAACTCAAGAGGAACCCTAAGCTTCCCCCAACAACTCCACAAAAATCAGAAAATTCTCCACTCCACGCAAGATAGGCCATTTTACACTGCAGTGTTCCCAAGAAATACCACATACCCTATTGGAACACGAAAGGATACTTGATACCCTTTATGAAATGCCAGAAGTTTCCCGAGATATCCATGCCCACTTAAGAGCAATGCTGAGTTTCCTTCCAAAATTCAAGAAGAGCCTCATTTTCCCCTACTCAACTCGAGATGAGTGGCAATTCATGGGCTTCATTGGACAAGGAATCCCGATGTTTCCATCACCCCTCAATAGGAGGCCGTTCTCACCTTGAAACTCAAGCATATCCCCAGGAGTCATGCCTTAATTAAAAAAGCCCCCGATTTCTCCTTCCACTCCATATAAGTCTGATTCCCCTGCACCGACTCAACCGGAACCCTGAGGATCAAATCAAAACACGAAGGCAGGTGTTTGAGAAAAAGCCCCAGATCCCTATGCCAACTCGACAGGAAGCCTGACAACCCTTTTACACCATGTGAGGGAAGCGGGGTTCCATGTCTCCACAAGAGACGAGGCCTGACTCCCTTGTTGAAACTCCATAGGAACCCCGAGATCCATGTCAGAACTGGAGAGGAACACTGAGGTTCCAGCCTCAACTGGTGATGAGTTCCTGTGTCCCTGCTCCAACGAGAGAGGAATCCCAAGAGGCCCCTCGCAACTCGAATGGTGATTTGACTTTCTTGAGGCAACAAGAGCGGGTCCCTGAGATCCCCGTCACTACTCGAGAGGAACACCAAGTTGTCTACCACAACCTGAGAAAACACAGGAGATTCGTCCCACAACATGAGATGAGGCCCCTTTCTGCTGCAGTGTCTCAACAGAAACACCACCTTCCCTCTTGAGCCTCGAAAGGGTACTTGACCCCCTGTAGGCAAATCAAGAAGTTCCCCGACATACCCGTCTCCATTCGCCACAACTCAAGAAGAGCCCCGTTTTCCCCTGCTCATCTCGAGATGAGGGTCCATTCCCCTGCTCCACTGCAAAGGATCACAATGTTCCTGTCTCACCTCAGGAGGAGCCCAGTCTCACCTTGAAACTCGATAGGAACTTCAGGGGTTGGGCCACCATTTGAAAACACCCAGGTGTCCCCATCCACTCAAGATAAGGCCTCATTTCCCTGCAATGACTCAAATGTCACCCCAAGTAACAACTCACAACAAGAAAGGAGGACAGAGATCCCCATGGCGCCTCTGGAAATAGCCCCAGATCCCTACCTCAAACTGACACGAAGCCTGAAATCCTTTTTCCACCTCAAGTGGGAAACGGAGTTCCATGCCTCAACATGAGACGACGTGTGACTCCCAACTGGAATATCCATAGGAACCCCGAGATCCCTGGCAGAGCTGGACAGGAAACCTGAGTTTCCTGCCTTGACTCGAGATGAGGCCCTACTCCCCTGCACCAACTAGAAAGGTATCCCGACGTGACTCTCCCAACTGGAAAATAGACCTGACTTCTCTGAGGCAACACGAGCGTGTCCCTGAGATCCCCGTCACAACTCGAGAGGAACCCCAAGCTTCCCCGCCTCAACTGGAGAAAAACAATTAGATTATCCCCTCAATATGAGATGAGGCCCTGTTCCAGAGCAGTGTCTCGAGAGAAATTCCACATTTCCTCTGGAAACATGAAAGTGTACTTGACACCATTGATACAACTCAGGAAGGTCTTGGACACACCCGTCCCCACTCGTGTGGAACACCAAGTTTCCCTGCACACCTCAATCTGAGCCCCTTTGACCCTCCTCATCTTGCGATGAGGTCGATCCCCCTGATTTATCTGGAAAGGAATGACAGCATACTCGTCACACCTCAAGAGGAGGCCAATCTCACACTGAAACTCGAGAGAAACCCTCGTGGTTCGTGCAACAATTTTAAAGAGATTTATTTTCCGATCCACTCGAGATAAGGCCTGATGCCCCTGCACCAATTCGAATTAAACCCTGGGTATCAAGTCACAAGGAAAGTTATGACCAACCTAGATAGCATATTCAAAAGCAGAGACATTACTTTACCAATAAAGGTTCGCCTAGTCAAGGCTGTGGTCTTTCCTGTGGTCATGTATGGATATGAGAGCTGGACTGTGAAGAAGGCTGAGCGCCGAAGAATTGATGCTTTTGAACTGTGGTGTTGGAGAAGACTCTTGAGAGTCCCTTGGACTGCAAGAAGATCCAACCGGTCCATTCTGAAGGAGATCAATCCTGGAATTTCTTTGGAAGGAATGATGCTAAACCTGAAACTCCAGTACTTTGGCCACCTCCTGCGAAGAGTTGACTCATTGGAGAAGACTCTGATGCTGGGAGGGATTGAGGGCAGGAGGAGAAGGGGCTGACAGAGGATGAGATGGCTGGATGGCATCACTGACTTGGTGGATGTGAGTCTGAGTGACCTCCGGGAGCTGGTTATGGACAGAGAGGCCTGGCGTGCTGCGGTTCATGAAGTTGCAAAGAGTCGGACACAACTGAGCGACTGATCTGATCTGATCAAGTCACAACACGAAGCTCCACTGACACCCTGGTTGCATCCTCCAGAAAAAGACTCAGGTTCCAAACCCAACTCGACAACAGGCCTGACATCTCATTGACAACTCAAAAGTCAAGCCGAGTTAAATGCCTCAATAGAAAACGAGGCCTGCCTCCCCTGCTCAAATTCCATGAAACAACAAGATCAATGTCAGGAATGGAGACGAACCTTAAGGTTCCCATCTCAACTCCAAATTAGGCCCTATTCATTCCTGCAGCGACGCAAGAGCAATGTCGAGGTGCCCTTTGCAACTCAAAAGATCTGACTTCCCTGAGAAACCATGAGCGGGTCCCCCAGGTCCCCAAGCAACTCAAGAGGAACCCTTAGCTTCCCCCCACAACTCCACAAAAACCATAAATTCTCACCTCCACGTGAGATGAGGGCCTTTTATGCTGCAGCGTTTCCCACGAAATACCATGTTCCCTCTTGGAACTCGAATGTGAACTTGATACCCTTCATGTAATCCCAGAAGCTGTCCGAGATATCCTTCAACACTAGAGAGGAATGCTGAGTTTCCCACGAAAACTCAAGAAGAGCCACGTTTTCCCTTCCTAAACTCGTTATGAGTGGCAATTTGTGTGCTTCATCTGTAAAGGAATCTCGATGTTGCTGTCACCCCTCAAGAGAAGACTGCTCTAACCTTGAAACTTGAGCACATCCCTGGGAGTCGTGCCTTCATTTGAAAAGACCCCAATTTCCCCTTCCACTCCAGATAAGCCTGATTCCCCTGCACTGACTCGACTGGAACAGCGAGGATCAACTCAAAACATAAAGGGAGGTGTGACAGCCCCGTGGCACCTCGAGAAAAAGCCCCTGATCCCTATGCCAACTCAATAGAAAGCCTGACTATTTTTTACACATCGAGAAGCAAGTTGTGTTCCATATCTCCACATGAGACGACGCCAGAGTCCCCTGTTGAAACTGCATAGGAAGCCCGAGATCCATGTCGGAACTGGAACAGAACACTGAGGTTCCAGCCTCAATTCGAGATCATGCCCTATGCCCCTGCACCGACAGGAGAGGAATCCTGAGAGGCCCCTCGCAACTCGGATAGAGACTTGATTTTCCTGATGCAACACGAACGGGTCACTGAGGTCCCCATTGCTACTTGACAGGAGCCCTAAGTTTCCTGCCCTAACTCGAGAAAACCCAGGAGATTGTGCCCACAACGTGTGATGAGGACCTTTTCTGCTGCAGTGTCTCAAGAGAGATCCCACCTTCCCTCTTGAGCCTCGAACGGGTACTTGACACCCTGTAGGCAACTCAGGAAACTCCCCGACATAACCATATCCACTCGAGAGGAACACCGAGTTTCCCACCACAACTCAAGAAGAGCCCCGGTTTCCCCTCCTCATCTTGAGATGAGGGTGCATTCCCCTACTTCGTTTGCAAAGGCATCCTGACATTCTCGTCGCACCTCAAGGTCTCACCTTGAAACACGAGAGGAACTCCAGAGGTCGTGCACTGTTCAAAAAGACCCCTATGTCTGGTTCACTCGAGATAAGGCCTTATTCTATGCAACAACGTGAATTTCTCCCCAAGTATCAACTCAGAACATGAAGGGAGGACTGAGAGCACTGTGGTGCGTTTAGAAATAGCCCCAGATCCCTGCCTCCACTCGACAGGAGGCCTGATATACTTTTTCCACCTCCAGAGAGAAGCGGAGTTCCATTCCCCAACACGAGATGACGTCTGATTCCCCAGTGGAATCTCCATAAGAACCCCGAGATCCCTGTCGGAGCTGGACAGGAACCCTGAGTTTCCCGCCTCAATTAGAGATGAGGCCCTAGTCCCCTGTACCAACATGAGAGGAATTCCGATGTGACCCTCACAACTGGAAAAGAGACCTGATTTCTCTGAGGAATAACTAGAGGGTCCCTGACGTCCCCGTCACAACTCGAGAGGAACCCCAAGCTTCCCTCTCCAACTCAAGAAAAACCATGAGATTCTCCCCTCAACACGAGATGATGCTCTGTTTCAGAGCAATATCTCGAGAGAAATGCCTCGTTCCCTCTGTAAATATGAAAGGGTACTTGACACCCTTGATGCAACTCAGGAAGCTCCCCGACATTCCCCTCCCCACTCGAGAGGAACACCGAGTTTCCTGGCACATCTCAATCTGAGCCCCTTTGCACCTCCTCATATCGAGATGAGATAGATTCCCCTGTGTCTCTGGAAAGGAATCCTGGCATTTCAATCGCACCTCAAGAGGTGGCCGGTCTCACACTGAAACGCGAGAGAAACCCTCATGGGTCATGCCACAATCCCAGGGACACCTATTTCCCCATCCACTCGAGATAAGCCCTGATTCCCCTGCACCAATTCGAATGGAACCTCGAGTACCGAGTCACAACACGAAGGGCCACTGACACCCCAGTTACATCCTCCAGAATAAGACTCAGGTTCCAAATGCAATTTGACAAGAGGTCTGACACCTCATTCACAACTCAAGCGGCAAGCTGAGTTCAATGCCTAAGCACAAGGCGACACTTGCCTCCCCTGTTCAAACTCCACAGAAACCTTGAGATCAAGGTCAGAAATGGAGAGAAACCATGAGGTTCCCACCTCAAATCGAGATGAGGCCCTATTCATCCCTGCAGCATTGCGAGTGAAATCCCTATGTGCCCCTCGCACTCAAAAGCAGATCTGACTTCCGAGGAAACAGGAGCGGGTGTCTCAGGTCCCCACACAACTCGAGAGGAACCCTAAGCTTCCCACCAGAACTCCACAAAAACCATGAATTTCGCCCCTCCACGTGACATGAGGCTTTCTACGCTGCAGCATTTCCCATGGATCCCACTTTCCCTCTTGGAACTTGAACAGGAACTTGACACCCTTTATGAAACCCCAGAGGCTTCCAGAGTAACCCGTCCCCACTTGAGAGGAACACTGAGTTTCCCACCACAACTCAAGACGAGCCCCATTGTCCCCTCCTCAACTCGAGATGAGTGGCGATTCATGCGCTTCGTCGGTGAAAGAATGGCAATGTGGCCGTATCCTCTTAAGAGGAGGCTGGTCTTACCTTGAAACTCAAGGGCATCCCCGGGAGTCGAGCCTCAGTGTGGAAAGACCCCAATTTCCCCTTCCACTCCAGATAAGCCTGATTCCCCTGCACTGACTTGACTGGATCCACGTGTATTGACTCAAAACACAAAGGGACATGTGACAGCCCCGTGGCACCTCGAGAAAAAGCCCCAGTTCCCTATGCCAACTCGACAGGAAGCTTGACAATCCTTTTACACCTCGACAGGAAAGTGGAGTTCCATGTCTCCACACGAGACAAGGCCTGACTCCCCTGTTGAAACTGCATAGGAAGCCCGAGATTCATGTCAGAACTGGAGAGGAACAGTGAGGTTCCAGCTTGAACTCGAAATGAAGCCCTATGCTCCTTCAAGGATGGGAAGGAATCTCAAGAGAACCCTCCCAACTCGAATTGAGACTTGACTTTCCTGAAGCAACACAAGCATTCCCTGAGGTCCCCGTCGCTACTCGAGAGGAGACCCAAGTTTCCTAAGGCAATGAGAAAACCCAGGAGATTTTCGCCCCAACATGCGATGAGGCCCCTTTACATTGCAGCGTCTCGACAGAAATCCCACCTCCCCTCTTGAGCCTCGAAAGGGTACTTGACACCCTGTAGGCAACTCAAAAAGTTCCCTGACATACCAGTCTCCACTAGAGAGGAACAATGAGTTTCCCACCATAACTCAGAAAGACCCCGTTTTCCCCTGCTCATCTCGAGATGAGAGTCCATTCCCATGCTTTATCTGCAAAGGCATGCCAATGTTTTCATTGCACCTCAGGAGGAGGCTGGTCTTACCTTGAAATTCGAGAGGAGCTCCAGTGGTCGGTGCACCATTGGAAAAGACCCTGATGTTCCCGTCTACTAGAGATAAGGCCTCATTCTCCTGCCACGACAAGAATGTCACCCCAAGTATCAATTCACAACACAAAAGGAGGACTGAAAGCCCCGTGGCCCCCTTCCCCCACTCGCAAGGAATACCGTGTTTCCTGGCACACTTCAATCTGAGCCCCTTTGCCCCTGCTCATATCGAGATGAGGGTCGATTCCCTTGCTTTCTCTGGATAGGAATCCCGGCATTCCCATCACACCTCAAGAGGAGGCCAGTCTCACATTGAAACTCGAGAGAAACCCTTGTGGGTTGTGTCACAATCCCAAAGATACCTATTTCACCATCCTTTAGAGATAAGCCCTGATTCCCCTGCACCAGTTCGAATGGGACCCTAGGTATTGAGTCATAACACAAAGGGCCACTGACACTCTGGTTGCATCCTCCAGAAAAAGACTCAGGTTCAAAATCCAGCTCGACAAGAGACCTGACACCTCATTCACAACTCAAGAAGCAAGCCAAGTTCGAAGTCTCAACACAAGATGAATCCTGCGTCCCCTGTTAAAACTCCACAGTAACCTCAAGATCGAAGTCAGAAATGGAGAAGAACCCTGAGGTGCCCACCTAAACTCGAGATGAGGCCCTATTCATTCCTGCAGCCATGTGAGAGGAATCCCAAGGTGCCCCTCGAAACTCGAAAGCAGATCAGACTTCCCTGAGGAACCATGGGTGGGTCCCACAGGTCCTCATGCAACTCGAGAGGAACCCTAAGTTTTCCCCCAACAACATAAAAAACACACACACACACACACAAAATTCTCCTCTCCACCCGAGATGAGGCCCTTTTACGCTGCAGTGTTTCCCAAAAAATCCCACATACCCTCTTGGAACTCGAAAAGATACTTGACACCCTTTATGAAATGCCAGTACCTTCCTGAGATATCCATCCCCACTCAAGAGGAATGCTGAATTTCCTGTCACAAGTTAAGAAGAGCCCTGTTTTCCGTGCTTCAACTCGAGATGAGTGTCAATTCGTGGGCTTTGTCAGTCAAAAAATCCCGATGTTGCACTTGCCCCTCAATAGGTGGGCACTCTCACTTTGAAACTTGAGCTCACCCCTTGGAGTTGTGCCACAATTCGAAAAGACCTCGATTTCCCCTTCCTCTCGAGATTGATGTCAGAAATGGAGAGGAAGCCTGAGGTTCCAGTCTCAACTTGAGATGAGGCCCTATTCATCCTTGCAGTGATGCAAGAGGAATGCCGTGGTTCCCTTTGAAACTCGAAAGCAGATCTAACTTACCTAGGAAATTCGAGCAGGCCCCCCAGGTCCATACGCAACTCTAGAGGAACCCTAAGCTTCCCCTCACAACTCCACACACAAAAAAATAAAATTCTCCCCTACTCGCAAGATGAGACCCTTTTACGCTGCAGCATTTCCCAATAAATACCATGTTCCCTCTTGAAACTCAAAGGGGAACTTTTTGAAACCTTTATGAACCTTTATGAAACCTTTATGAAACCCCAGAAGCTTCCCGAGAAACCCATGCCAACTCGAGAGGAATGCTGAATTTCTCCTCACAATTTAAGAAGAGTCCCATTTTCCCCTTCTCAACTCGAGATGAGGGTTGATTCCCCTGCTTCATGTCGAAAGGAATGCCAACGTCCCCTTCACACCTCAAGAGGTGGCCGATCTCAACATGAAACTGGAGAGGAACCCGGGAACTTGCCACAGTTCGAAAGACACGAATTTCCTCATACACTCGAGGTAAGGCCGGATTCCCTTGCACTGATTCGAATGGAACGCCGAAAATCAACTCACAACACAAAGCGAGGAATGATACCCCATTTACAAACACGAGAAAAGCCCCAGGTCCCCAATTCAACTCGACTGGAGACCTGAAACCACTTTTACAGCTCCAGAGGAAAACAGAGTTTCATGCCTCAACAGAAGTCGAGACTTCACTCCCTATTTGAAACTGCAGACACCCCCCAAAATCCACATCAGAACAGGAGAGGAACTCTGATGTTCCCAACTCAACTGGAGATGAGGCCCTCTTCCATTGCACAAACCCCAGAGGAATCCCGAGAGGCCCCTCTCAGCTTGAAAGGATTCCTGACTTCCCGTAGGCACAATGAGAAGCTCCCTGAGGTCACCGTCACAACTCAAGGGAAACCAAAGTTTCCTGCTGCAACTTGAGAAAGACCTCGAGATTGCCCCTTCAATGCGAATTGAGGCCCAATTCCCCTTCCTTGACTCGGGAGCAATCCAGTGCTCCCCCTCCCAACGCGAATGGAGACTGGACATTCCTGGGGCAACACGAGGGGCTTCCTGAGTTTCCCATCATAACTCGAGAGAAACCCCAACTTCTCACCACAACTCGAGTTAAACCACGAGATTGCCCCTTCATCGCAAGATCTGGCCCTTCTATTTCCTGCAGGGCCTAGAGAGCATTCCCAAGTTCCCTCTGAAGACTCCATAGGAAGCTTGACTCCCTTTAGGCCACTCAAAGGGCTCCAGGAGATACCTGTCACAACTGGAGAGGAAAGCAGAGTGCTTTGCTTCAACTCGAGATGAGGCCTGACTCCCCAGGTGAACCTTGAATGCAACCCCAAGATCCCTGTCACCACTGGAGTGGAAAACAGAGTTTCTGGACAGAAGACTAGACGAGGCCTATTTCCCCTGAAGTGACTTGTGAGGAATACCGAGTTGCTTGTCACAACTCGAAATGAGACCTGACTTCCCTGAGGCAGTACGATTGGGACCCTGAGGTCCACGTCGCAACTCGAGAGCAACCCCAAACTTCCCACCAAGCCTAGAGGAAAACCACAGGATTCTGCCCTCAATGCTAGATGAAGCCCTTTCCCACTGCAGTGTCTTGAGAGACATCTCACATTCTCTTGTGAAACTCGAAACAGTACTCAACAGCCTTTATACAACTCCAGAAGATCCACGACATATCTGTCCCCACTCGAGAGGAACACCGAGTTTCCCAGCACACTTCAGTCTGAGCCCCTTTGCCCCTCCTGATCTTGAGATGAGTGAGGGTTCATTCACCTGCTTTGTCTGGAAAGGAATCCCGACGTTCCCGTCGCACCTCAACAGGAGGCTGGTCTCACATTGAAAATCAACAGGAATCCTTTTGGGTCGTGCCACAATTCCAAAGACACCAATTTCCCCTTCCACTCGAGATAAGGCCTGATGCCCCTGCATCAATTCGAATGGAATCCCTAGTATCATGAATAAACATTAAAACCATCTTTAGTGGAAAATATCCATATAAAAAAGGCCTTGCAGATCCCATATTCACCATGTCTGCTTTAAATCCATCAAGTTTGTTCAAATCACTGAAAATCTCAGTAACATTCTTTAAAAAATGAGAAAAAAATNACGTCGCAACTCGAGAGCAACCCCAAACTTCCCACCAAGCCTAGAGGAAAACCACAGGATTCTGCCCTCAATGCTAGATGAAGCCCTTTCCCACTGCAGTGTCTTGAGAGACATCTCACATTCTCTTGTGAAACTCGAAACAGTACTCAACAGCCTTTATACAACTCCAGAAGATCCACGACATATCTGTCCCCACTCGAGAGGAACACCGAGTTTCCCAGCACACTTCAATCTGAGCCCCTTTGCCCCTCCTGATCTTGAGATGAGTGAGGGTTCATTCACCTGCTTTGTCTGGAAAGGAATCCCGACGTTCCCGTCGCACCTCAACAGGAGGCTGGTCTCACATTGAAAATCAACAGGAATCCTTTTGGGTCGTGCCACAATTCCAAAGACACCAATTTCCCCTTCCACTCGAGATAAGGCCTGATGCCCCTGCATCAATTCGAATGGAATCCCTAGTATCATGAATAAACATTAAAACCATCTTTAGTGGAAAATATCCATATAAAAAAGGCCTTGCAGATCCCATATTCACCATGTCTGCTTTAAATCCATCAAGTTTGTTCAAATCACTGAAAATCTCAGTAACATTCTTTAAAAAATGAGAAAAAAATATATATTTATTGAACAATTGCTGAAAGGGTAGTGGGACTGTGGATTACATTATACTGTAGAAATCATATGATTTCCTGATTTTGGAGATTATGTACAGGTTTTGCAGGAGAATGCACCCATTTTGGATAAAACACATAGAGTATTTTAGATGATGTGACAAAAGTGAGCACTTTTTCCAATTGCTAGGGTTTTCTGTACATTCTAAATTCAAAGAAAATAAATTATGCTTCAAAACAAACAAGTCAATACCATAAAATAAAATCAGATTTGAAAGGCATGAAACTTTCCTATAGAGGTCAAGACTTACCCAGACGAAGTTCAATGGAAGCTGTGATTGATGCTCATTTCCTTAGAAGGAGTCCACATGAAATGAAGAAGTACTGTGGGAAGCCTATTAGTAGCCACCATGCCTTGGGTCCTCTGGATGACCTATTGCAGGAGAAATAGATTTTGCAAATTAAATTTGCCCCATAACTTCACAAAAAGTTTTTAAACTACATTCAGTAAAGTTGAATAATTTCCAATCAATTTCCAATCATATAAAATACTACAACTTAGAATCCCAATCAATATACAAAAATGTGTTTCTATACACTAATAACTATCTGAAAGAAAAATTAAGAAAATCCCACTTATAATTGCATCCAGAAGAATAAAACAACTAGCAACAAACCTAATCAAGGACATAAAAGACCAGTAGTCAGAAAGCTAGTAAGCACTGATAAAGAAACCAAAGAAACACACAGAAGCAGAAAACTATTCCACACTCACACACTGAAATAATGAGGGATTAAAATGTCCATTCCAACCAAAGCCATCAACAAATATACTGACTGCAATCACAAAATAATATTCAATGGCCTTTTTCACAGAAATAGACATATTCCTAATATTAGGCTGCTAATATTGAACAGGACCTTAAACGGGCAAGAAGACTCTGAGAAAGAAGACCACAGCTGGAGGCATCTATCTCTCTGACTTCAGACTACATCAGGGCCCTATAGTAACCACTACAGTGAGGAACTGGCAGGAACACAGACACATGGTCTCCAGGAAAGAAGAGAGAGCACAGGAATGAGCCCATACGTACGTGCTCAGTTCATGAAAATCAAATCAGGAACAAGCGAAGAGGAAGGAGAGTCTTCTTAAACAGTGACAGGAGAACTGGCCACCTACTCGGAAGAACACAAATGAAGGTCATCCTCTAGATAATCTAACAGAAATCGAACTGAAAACCTGCCATTTTGAACATGGAGCTCTTCCTTCCCGCCACTCACACCCCACACCAAGTCCTCTTAGATGGACCTCTTGTTGGCATTCAGCTGGAAATAAGAAACATCTACATTGTCCTCATTTTTCCTCTTGCAGCATCTCCCTGCTGGTGGGCACTGAGGCAACCCTGCTCCTCTCAGCCAGGAAGCAGCTCTGTTACCCCAGAGCCTGAGCCCTGAGGGCTGTGAGGAGACATAGCTCCTGCCAGCTGGTCATTGAACCCAGTCTGAAGGCAAAGCGTCCTCTGCCCGCGGGTCAGGGGTTTTGGCGCCTCCTGCGGGCCACCAGAGAAGAGCATGCAGCCCCACTCTTACAGACATCAGAGGGCTCACCCAGAAGCAGCTCTGCTGTGAGTACTCAGACTGGAAACCCAAACCGAAATGAAGAAAAATAGCTTCATGTCTCTCCTCAAAACTTGGCTAAGAAACAGTCAGAGCCTGTATGGAATGCAGCCATAAAAAGGAACATATTTGAGTCAGTTTTAATGAAGGGGATGAACCTAGAGCGTATTAAAGAGGGAAGTCAGTCAGAAAGAGAAAAACATGGAATCAAGAAGTATGGGACTGACGAATCTGTTCACATAGCAGCAACGGAGATGCAGCCATAGAGAACAGACTTACGGGCAAGGGTGGGGAACAAGAGAGAGAGGGTGAGATGAATGGAGAGAGCAGCATGGATGCATGTACACCAACATCTGTAAGTAGACAACTAGTGGGAATTTGCTATATGACTCAGGGAACTCAAACTCGGGCTCTGTAATAACCTAGAGAGGTGGGGATGGATGGTATGTGGGAGGGAGATTCAAGAGCGAGGGGACACACATACACCTATGGTTAATTCATGTGGATTTATGACAAATAAACCAATATTGTAAAGCAGTGATCAATCAACTAAAAATAAATGTTTAAAAAATATATATGAAATGAACAGAAGCACAAAATTTGCAACTAACACTGATTCAATTTAAAAATCTATACAATTTGAGAAAATAACAAAAAGATATATATGACCTTTGGTCTGGTGATGAGTTCTAACACACAACAAAAACGCCAATTTACCAAATTAGGAATATAAATTATTTAAAATACTGACTTTTACAATTTTATACATTTACTCTCTGAAGGACCTTATTCGAGAAAACCAAAAGACACACTGTTAAATGAACCACTGACCCTTGCCAGGCAACAGAGAAGAGAAAACACTTGCAGGAGTCACCTTACAACAGGAGGTCCTGGTAAGGAACAAGGAACTAACAAGCTACCACCAACCAGGATTCTGCAGAGGTCAAAAAGAAATGGAAGACTACAGTCCAGAGGTCCTACCAACGTACCAGTATCCTCCTTGTTGGAATCCATCTCGGCTGAGTGATGTGTGTGCCCCCAGGAAGGATCCCAATTCAGAATGACTGGCAAAAGACAAACTGGAAACTAACCCAATGACCTTAAACTCTGAGACGGTGAGCCATGTGGCAGAGCAGTTCTCTCCATTTCCCTCACTCTCCTGCCCTCCACCCCGGCAGCCTTTCCCAAGTCTCTCACTTGGACAGAACTCCTTTCCTCAGACAATTCATTTCCAAGTGTCAGATAAGAATCCACTCTCAATCTCTGGAAGGGATCCCCTTTCCTTCATCAAAACCACAACCCAGGAGAAAATATCTTCCAAATGCTACCTTGTAGAGAAGGCAGTGGCAACCCCTCCAGTATTCTGGCCTCAGAAATCCCAGGGACAGAGGAGCTTGCTGGGCTACAGTTCAACATCAGGGCGTTTCTGAGGGGAGGAAACAGTCCCAGGGAATCTGAGGCGCTCGCCAAAGGCCCCAGAGATTTGGATGGCACACCAGAACTGTGGCTGAGGACTCCCAGGGGCCAGGCCTCTTGAACCTGGCCTCTCTTACCAGGTACATGTGTCGAGAACTAGAATCAAAAGTATGCCTGAGGGCTTCCCTGGTGGATCCGTGGTAAAGAATCCGCTTGCCAGTGCTGGAGATGCAGGTGTGATCCATTCTATGGGAAGATCCCACATGCTATGGAGCCCCTGTGCCACAACTGCCAAGCCTGTGCTCTAGATCCTGGAATACACAATGCCGAGCTTACATACTGCAACCACTGAAACACATGAGCCTGTGCCAGACAACAAGACCAGCCACTGCAGTGAGAAGCCCGCACACAACTAGTTATGGCCCACGCTCACCCAAACTAGGGAAAAGCCAACACACCAGGACCCAACACACCCAAAGATAAATACAATTGTTTTCCTTAAAAATGCATATCTGACAAAGAATCTGTACTCAAATTGTCCAAGAACACTAGCACAAACAAGCTCATTCATAATTGGTAAAGATTGAAATAGACACCTGGCCATGGAGGGTATATTGATAGTAAACTATCCTACAACAACATACTCAAGATACTGGTGAGATGCATGCACAGCCCCCTTTGGATGATGGTCTGACAGTTTTTTTCAGTAACCACATGGGACAAGCACTGGATTCTCTACATGACAAATGGTGGAAGCCAGGTATCTTACCATTGGAATGGGAAGTTACAGAGAAACAAAAGGAAAGGTTCCAAGATCCATGGAGACATCATCACAAATTACCTTTAACTGAATATGTTCAAAGTTAAGTTGGAACACATGTATATATTTCTGAGTATTGTCAACTGAGCATGTTTAGCTCCTACATGTATATTTTGCATATCATTCACTAATGAAAGGGAACAGGAAATGTCCCTGGTGGTCTGGTGGTAAAGGATCTGCCTACCAATGCAGGGAGCACGGGTTCACTCCCTGGTGCTAGAAGATTCCACATGCCCAGTAGCAACTAAGCCCCTGTACAACTATTGAAGTACTTGCATGCTCCAGAGCCCAGGTTCTGCAACCAGAGAAACTGCTGCAATGGGAAGCCATGGCACGACAAGTAGAGGGCAGCCTCTTCTCACTACAATTAGACATCTAGCAACAAAGACCAAGCATAGTCAAAAATAATTCAATGTTAAAAAGAAAAAAAAATAAAAGGACAGAAGTTCTTTGAATAAATGACTGAGATTACGGGTGAGGCACTACATATATGAGCCAGGATAAAAAGACAACTATCAAGCTGTCCAAACTGATAAAAATGAATGATTACACAGTTTTATCTATATACACTAGCAAATAATAATCTGAAAAGGAATAAAAAAAATAATAATTCCCTTTCAATAATGTCAACATTAACAAAATACTTTGCCATGGATGTAATGAGGATGAAAAGACTGGCACAATTGAAATTATACACGATTGCTGAAAAAATATTGTGAATACATGTACAGATATCTCATAGCGATGGAAAGACTTAAGACGGCAATATCATGGAATCCATCTTCAATCTGTAATGGAGATCCAATTTGACTTGATCACTCAGAGGTTTTGTGTCATAAAGTTTTATTAAAGTATTATAGAGATAGAGAAAGCTGCTGACATAGACTTCAGCGGGAGGCAGTAAGAGTACCCCCTGCTGGTCTTTAGCCAGGTGTTATACAGTCACTAGCAGTCTGCTACGGAAAGAAAGGCAATGTCTCAGAGAATGGCACCAGGTTCCTCACCCACAACATGCATTGAGATAACATTGGCAGCAAGTGAGTCATCCTGGGCCATAAAATGATTGACATGAATCTTGAAGAAAGGCAGATTTTCAGGCAAATATATCGTTTCATTAACACAGATTAGGAGAACAAGATATGTGTAAGACATACTGGTTTGTCAAGTCAGTTCTGAGCCTTTAGGGGGAAACGACCTGAAGACAGATTCTAGCGGAAATACATAGTATATCCAGTACTCTTGCCTGGAAAATCCCATGGATGGAGAAGCCTGGTGGGCTGCAGTCCATGGGGTCGTGAAGAGTCGAACAAGATTGAGCGACTTCGCTTTCCATTTTTCACTTTCATGCATTGGAGAAGAAAATGGCAACCTACTCCAGTGTTCTTGCCTGGAGAAACCCAAGGGCAGGAGAGCCTGGTGGGCTGACGTCTATGGGGTCACACGGAGTCAGACACAACTGAAGTAACTTAGCAGCAACAAAATAACTTAGGACAAACATTTCCTTACGAAAAAAAATGCATTGCTTAGCTCAAGGTTTGAGAAAAGATAAGTTCAGGTGGGGCCAGGAGTCCTCATGGCAACACAGAATTTTCAGAGAAACCTCCTTTTAAATTTGTATCTATAAGGGGAAAAACTGTAACACTAGTTTGTTTCCTGCAGCTGCTTAAGAGAGAGAGGAAAAAAAAAAGTCTGACAGTTGTAGCCTATTCCATCTGTCTGGAGACGCCTGGCCTTTCTGCCTGTTACCCTCTCAGGGCCTTTAGGAAACAATACACAAGTTGACCCTAACGTACACATGGAATGACAAGGGGCTCAAAAGAGCCAGAACCGTCACATGAGTCTGCAGTTCTAAGGTCCTCTGGTATGCTCTGCTAAGTTGCTTCAGTCACGTCTGACTTTCGAAGCCTGCCAGGCTCCTCTGTCCTTGGGAATTTTCCAGGCAAGAATACTGCAGTGGGTTGCAGTGCCCTCCTCCAGAGGATCTTCCCAACCCAAGGATCAGATTCCTGCATTGGGAGGGAGGTTCTTTACCACTAGCACCACCTGGGGCAAAAGTGCATAAAGGGAGATCAGGGAAACCAAGTGAGGAGAAGGGACTCAGAGGAAAGGAAGTGAGGGAAGGAGACTCTTAGTCACCCTCAGAGAAGCCCGGTAGGTAGTTCTGCAGGTAGAAGAGAGGAGGAAGCAGGCTGGAGCTGTGTAAAAGATGAAATATGGAACTAAAGCAGGGACCCCCAACCTCTAGGATCTAATGCCTGATGATTTGAGGTGGAGCCAATGAAATCATACTAGAAATAAGTGTTTCGTCACTCAGCCATGTCCAAACCTTTTTACCCTACCAGGCTCCTCGGTACATTGAATTCTGCTGGCAAGAATACTGGAGTAGGCTCTCATTACCTTCTCCAGGAGATCTTCCCTACGCAGGAAATGAACCCGGGTTTTCGGTACTGCGGGAAGACTCTTTACCAAAGGAGCCAATAGGGAACAAAAATAGAAATAGAGTGCACAATAAATGGACTTCACTTCAAACATCCCAAAACCTTCCTCCACCCTATCTGTCAAAAACACTCCTGAGGTCAAGGAAGGAAATTCAAGTGTACTCCACTGCCCCAGGTTGCTGGATTAGGGAGATGCTGAACCGGGGGTGTACCAAGAGGTAGAACCTCCTTGCGTGAGGTCCTCAACAGACATCTGATAGCCTTGGTGATGATGGAAGAGATTTGTTTCATTTTTTTTTTAATATCCTTGTGGGAGAAACTGAAAACTTAGCAGTTCTCTTACAGTCTTCCTAATAAAATGTTTTCTTTCTTTACTCATCTGTGAAGTACCAACTGTGACAATCACTGTTCTGATATACCTCATAGTGTTGCTGACACTTAGAACCCCAGGCAATATCTTTCCTCTCTAGAAGGTCCCTAATAGATTTCTAAGGAGAGCTGAAAAGTACAGTAGTGTTTCCACAATCTAGAGAAACAGAAGCCTAGGGCTGTGTAGGCAGTCTGCTGGGAAAGAACACAAGTTGATTGTCTCAGGAAAACAAATAGCCAACAGTACCTGTGTTCTAGAAGAGGAAGCTCCTATTACAAACACATGTAGAGGACTTATTGAGGCTCAGCAGAAGAGGTGCTGCATCTCCTATTGGAAGGCAACAGCAGGCTGGGCTCTCAGGTGGATTTGTATGTGAACCCAAGTTGCTCCTTTCCTTGTACAAACAAGGAGCCTGCATCAGCAGGTTAGAAACTAATATGGATGAAGCTTGGAGCACTTGGGAGCCAGCACCTTGCTCTGGATGCTAGAGACTCTGGGCATGAGGATTAATGAGCTGGCCAGGGGGCTCTTCTACACAGCAGCCCAGCAGCAATGGCAGCTCATCCTGGCCGCATCTTGCATGGCTGCTTCAGGGTTCTGAACTTCAAGGCAAGAACACATGCCTTCTGAGTTCACACTCACCTGGCCTACTTTCAGGGTCCAGTTTCCTTCCAATAATCCAGGGGAGCCTGATAGGAACCCCTAGAGGAATCAGAAATGAAAAACTCTAAGATACTCCTTTTGATGAACTAAGAGAACAGCTCAAATTCAAACATGCACGTGCTTCAGTCTAGATGAACACACGCTGGCTGGCTTTCAGCTTTGAGCCAGGATTGGTGCTTGGCACTGTGGTGTATGGAAAAAAATTCCAGACCACTCCAAACTGGAATATCCCACTCCTCCCAAAACTGTGAGTCTGGGCACAGTTGTGTTCTATCCATCCCTGATCTTTTTTATTTTTTTCCAAGTATTTTCAAAATGGATTCCAACTTAATTTTTTTTTTCTTCTGTAGCTTTTATTTTGTTGCTACTTCCTTACACTATAGATAGATATCAAATCATACTAATAAAATACCATTATCATCTTTGAAGGTTTTCCAGGTGGCAGAATGGTAAAGAATCTGCCTGCCAATGCAGGAGATGTAAGAGAGCTCAAGAAGATGCCCTGGAGGAGGGAATGGGCACTGACTCCAGTATTTTTGCCTGGTAAAGCCCATAGATAGAGGAACTTGGCAGGCCACAGTCCATGGGGTCACAGAGAGTTGGACAAAACTTATCAAATGAGCATGAACACAAGTATCTTTGGCACAGGATGTTACAACACTACACAAACACTGGCCACAAATAGTATATTAATCTGTAAATTGATTTCAAATTCACAGGTGAATAGTAGAAGGTGGGTGTTTAGAGTCAAGAGATATCAGAAAAAATTCTGACTTACCATTAATAATTTGAATTATGACCTCAGGCAAGCCCCTCCACCTCCCTGGAGCCCTGTGTCCTCTCTGTATGCAGCACTGGCAGCTAAAAATAAAATGATCCACAGTATTTGAAACTCTGGGAGAGGTGACTTTTGTTTATCTTAATAGAAGCAGAAGCATTATTGATATGTAGACACCAAGGGTCTGGATGCTGTTTCTCCTGTACAGCAAAGTTTCACAGATATAGATTTTCCTGCCCCAAATGCCTGGGGAGGTAATTTACACTGGTCTCCTTTACCATTCCCTGTTGGACAATCTACACACATTGATCACTGACAGTGAGCCTGACTACTCAGCAAGTTGAATTGTGCTCAGAAGGAAACAGCAGAAGCCAATCCACGAGGACAGGTTGAATAAGTCCAGGTTGCTGACTTAAGTCGTGGCCATCTGCACACTTGACCTTCCAGGTGGTCTTGGAGAGCAACCTTCGGCTGTTTATAAAGCCATAGTCCTTTCTTTAGTAAATTATGCCCTGTGTTTGTTAAGTGAAGGAAAATTATTCACTGTGTATCTGACTTACAGATCGACTCCTTTAACTTGTAGGGAATTAATTACTCTGTCATACAGTTGTGTAGTTGCTAAAGTTGTATCTGAATGTTTTGTGACCCTGAATCCCAACTAAATTTAAAACGTTTTAAGGGTTCAGCCTCAAGTGAAATATTGCACAATGAAGAATAAAAATATCAAGCTCAAAAGAATGGGACAGACTAGAGATCACTTCAAGAAAAATAGATATACCAAGGGGACATTTCATGCAAAGATGGGCTCGATAAAGGACAGAAATGGTATGGACCTAACAGAAACAGAAGATATTAAGAAGAGGTGGCAAGAATACACAGAAGAACTATACAAACTAGATCTTCATGACCCAGATAATCACGATGATGTTATCACTGACCTAGAGCCAGACATCCTGGAATGTGAAGTCAAGTGGGCCTTAGAAAGCATCACTAGGAACAAAGCTAGTGGGGGTGATGGAATTCCAGTGGAGCTATATCAAATCCTGAAAGATGATGCTGTGAAAATGTTGCACTCAATATGACAGCAAATATGGAAAACTCAGAAGTGACCACAGGACTGGAAAATGTCAGTTTTCATTCCAATCCCAAAGAAAGGTAATGCCAAAGAATGCTCAAGCTACTGCACAATTGCACTCATCTCGGATGCTACTAAAATAATGCTTAAAATTCTCCAAGCCAGGCTTTAGCAATATGTGAACCGTGAACTTCCTGATGTTCAAGCTGGTTTTAGAAAAGGCAGAGGAAACAGAGATCAAACTGCCAACGTCTGCTGGATCATGGAAAAAGCAAGAGAGCTCCAGAAAAACATCTATTTCTGCTTTATTGACTATGCCAAAGCCTTTGACTGTGTGGATCACAATATACTCTGGAAAATCCTGAAAGAGATGGGAATACCAGACCATGTGACCTGCCTCTTGAGAAACCTCTATGCAGGTCAGGAAGCAGCAGTTAGAACTGGACATGGAATAACACACTGTTTCCAAATAGGAAAAGGAATACATCAAGGCTGTATATTATCACCCTGTTTATTTAACTTATATTCAGAATACATCTTGAGAAACACTGGACTAGAAGAAACACAAGCTGGAATCAAGGTTGCTGGGAGAAATATCAATAAACTCATATATGCAGATGACACCACCTTTATGGCAGAAAGTGAAGAGGAATTAAAAAGCCTTTTCATGAAAGTGAAAGTGGAGAGTGAAAAAGTTGGCTTAAAGCTCAACATTCAGAAATTGCATCCAGTCCCATCACTTCATGGGAAATAGATGGGGAAACAGTGGAAACAGTGTTAGACTTTATTTTAGGGGGGCTTCAGAATCACTACAGATGGTGACTGCAGCCATGAAATTAAAAGACGCTTACTCCTTGGAAGGAAAGTTATGAGCAACTTAGATAGCATATGCAAAAGCAAAGACATTACTTTGCCAACAAACATCTATCTAGTAAAGGCTATGGTTTTTCCTTGGGTCATGTATGGATGTGAGAGTTGGACTGTGAAGAAGGCTGAGCACCGAAGAATTGATGCTTTTGAACTGTGGTGTTGGAGAAGACTCTTGAGAGTTCCTTGGACTGCAAAGAGATCCAACCAGTCCATTCTGAAGGAGATCAGCCCTGGGATTCCTTGGATAGGAATTATGCTAAAGCTGAAACTTCAGTACTTTGGCCACCTCATGAGAAGAGTTGACTCATTCGAAAAGACTCTGATGATGGCAGGGATTGGGGGCAAGAGGAGAAGGGGACGACAGAGAATGAGATGGCTGGATGGCATCACTGACTCGATGGGCGTGGGTTTGGGTGAAATCCGGGAATTGGTGATGGAAAGGGAGGCCTGGCGTACTGCGATTCAGGGGCTCGCAAATAGTCGGACATGAACTGAAGTGATAGTAGGAGTAATTATTTTTTAAACTGTATCTCTGAATGCACTTTAAAAAAAAATCCTCAAAAGTTTAAAAAAAAAATGACATGAAAGCATATGTGAAGTCAACTTAGCCAGAAGTAACTATTAATTTGGGCACTTTGAGGTAAGTTGAAACAGGTTTAGTATTATCTTTGTTTCTAAATGTCACTGTCTTAAATTAAAAATAAAGCTAAAGTTATATGACTGGTTTTTTGACATCTACCAAAGTTTTATTTCTAGTACAGATATCCAGACTAAAACACCACTCACAACAAAACTTGCCCAATTGTATGTGAATGTTTGTTTATACTCAGGTCTCTTAGCTCCACCCCATCATGTCCTGTTCTATGTGATCTTGTCCCACGGTACGTGGAAGTACACATATGTGTTCATTTCCCTGGCTGTAAGTCCTTTCCAAATGTCTGGCAGAGAACCTGGATGAAGTGTGAAGGCCCCAGACAGAGGCCATCAGACAAGGACCACATGCTAACACCCACCACTATCTCAAGGATTACATGATCAGTAAGGTTTGGGTAGGCTACCCCAGCTTGAAATAATCCAATTGGTTTTCTTTGACCTTGGACTTGGGTTCAGTGATGTTGTGCATAAGGCAAAGAGTCTGAAGACAGGTGACCTGCTTCGAAATACTAACTCCATCATTTCTTGCTGTGTCATCACAGGCAAACCATTTAAATCCTTTGAGCCCCAATTTCTTCTTTCTACCTACGTACCTGTCCATCCATCCATCCATCTACCTTCATCTATCACAGCAGGTTGTGGTAAAGGGAAAAAGAAAAAGTATAAAGAGGGAGGCCCTTTGAAAACTGCAAATGCATAAATTAATAGCAATCGTTCAGATGATGATAGATAGACAAATGCTTAGGGTGTAGGCCTAAATTTTGGCTTTCTATTGTCTGAGGTTTTCTGGGATTTGAGGCAAGAGTGAGGCAGGGAGCATGAGCCAGGGGATGATGACTCACTGCAGTCATCATCCCCTGGCTCATGGGACCATAATGAGGTGTCCTTGGGACCACCGCATGGGACCATCATGAAGTGGTCCCAAGGCCAAGTCAACCTGATTGTCATTAAGTGTAAAAGAAATGAGTGTCACGCATGGGAGGAGGAGAATAGTGGTTATGTGGGACATTAAGTTGGAACTGAGGACCAGTTAGACCTGGATCATGCACTAGAAGGTGGGCAGTGGGAGGAAGTGTGGAAAGAGCCTGAGCCAGACCAAATGGAGTCATTTCTGGACCCCTATTTTTTCATTCTACTTATGTGCTGTTGGGTATAGAGACCTTCAATTTCCTGCCTGGTTTACCCTTAAAATAATTCTTTAAACTATATGTCTTTTCAAATTATTCATTTGTGCATATTTTAAAATGCATATTATTATGATCTTAACAGCAACAAAAA
Organism: Tragelaphus imberbis; assembly: GCA_006410775.1. Classification (NCBI taxonomy): domain Eukaryota; kingdom Metazoa; phylum Chordata; class Mammalia; order Artiodactyla; family Bovidae; genus Tragelaphus; species Tragelaphus imberbis. Next base: position 62,736 of record SJYM01004532.1, on the reverse strand, counting down.
ATACTATATGACATTTCACACTTGTTTAAATTAACATCTAAAATATTTCTTCATCAATCTAAATAGTTGCAAAGGATAAAACCTCTGGGGAAAGAGAAGTAGGATAAATTTAAAAGTAAAATCCTAATATAACTTCTTAACTCTTTACAGGACAGTATAATGCCACAGCAATTTGAGACCCATCTTAATTCATTTCAATATACACCTACAAGCTCATCTTTAGTAGGCAAAAGTTATTTCATTTGCTCCTTAAAATTGTATTTCCACTCTATTTTATTCACATAATTTTATGTTAATGTGATATATTTTATGCCTAAAATCCTTTCATTGATCATCCATAATTATCTGCAGCAAA
>SJYM01004532.1:46681-61064 GCA_006410775.1 Tragelaphus imberbis | reverse complement strand
GACAGCTCTTACCAACATTTTACAATTATTGTTGTTACACTTATTGTACACACTATGAACCATTTTTCATGAAAACAAAAGGAACTTTATCATAGTAATGTCCGTTACTGAGCTCCCTCTGATAGGGTGATCTATCATCAAAATGATTTTTAATGATCTAACTTTTGACAGAGCACAACTCCGTCTTCCCTCAAATTTCAAAAAAACAAAGTATTAGAAATCATCTGAGTTGGAAAATGATTTAATACTAAATCAACAGACTTTCACTTTCTCAAAAAAGACTATTTTGTCTAGCACTCAAAAGATTTGTGGACCCTGGAAAAACTCATCATAGTAAGCAGAGGGAGATAGGTCAGGTCTCACCTTTGTGGAGAGGTGTTTGTAGAAAGCAAGACCCTCCGCCCACCTGGGACTGCTCACTGCTGCTCAGCTCTCAGCAGAGAAACCTTTGTAATGGGTGCACAGGCAGGCTGTAGATCTTCAATTTTTTTTTATATATTTTTAATCCACAAATTGATGGAACCTTAGCAAGCATTCACATACCACCAAGCATGTGGGGGTCCAATTGTGAAGGCTACCCCTTTGGACTGTCTGAGAGCTGACTCCCACTGACCTGGGAGCTGAGTCTCTGCAGAGCTGGCAACCCTGGACAGTGGGAGATTCCCTGACTTCTCCAGCTGGCATTTTCCAAACTGAGTTGGGGTGGGGGCACAAGGGAGCATTGGTGCACATTGAAATGTGAGTGATTCCCAGGGAAGACAGAATCCCAGTTGAAAAACATCTGGGAAAAACTCCCTTTGATTTCCCCCTCTTAGAGATTAGAGGGGGAAATAAAGCGTAGAGTTAGTAAAAATAGCGTAGAGTTAGTTCTACACTAACTTTCTTTAGCGTAGATTTTTGGAAATCAGTTTGTTCCCCCACCCCAACCATTTCTCCCAAAGAAAACACAGTTATATAGAAAGAGACTTTAAATCATCTGCTCTTATCCCCAGAGCACCATACTGAGTCTCCTATGAATGAGATCCATGCGGTCTGATCTGTTTGTGACAGCTGCAGGCCTTTCTAGTTTCCAGGGAACCTGAGATTGGTTGGTTTTCAAGAGCTGTTAACCTGATGGGGCAGTGTTACTCTCATCCCCAGTCTTCCTACTGATGTTGCCAATTTTTAGAAGGACATTCTGATACAGCAGAAAAGTTTCTGTGCTACTGATGTAGAGGCAGCACCAACTGCAGCCATGAACTTGAAGCCTTATGATCAGCTCTCAAGTAACCATCAGTAGAGGGTCAGTTTGGTGCCTCGCTAGCTCACTTTCTGTGTTACGTGGTCCATGATGGTGTGGGCCAAGTCAAGAGAGGAGTATAATTAGAGGCAGAATACAATTAAAGTCAAACATATATGAGTGTTATTAATGTGTGAGAAAGAAATTATGTCTCAGCATATGACTGTCTTTATTACGTCCAGAGCCACGTGGATTATAATCATCTGGCTTGAACTGTCCATCTTTTCATTGCCAAGCATAAAGAGTTTACTACATTACCATGATGAAGATAATAATACACAGTTCAAGTACCCGCTGGGGAGAGATGTCCCTGACATTATTCACTACATGGGAAAGACGGCTGGGTCTCCTGACTTGGGTCACATTTTGGAACTTCGCAGGCATTTGATCTAAGACACCACCACTGACAATACACAAGAATGAGTCCCTGCTATCCTTTCCTCCAGGAAGACCCCAGGACTTCAAGTTAGAAATCAGTCAATATGTGATGCACCAGTGCCAAATATTTTGGTTAGTGTGGAGATATAATCAGACTCTCCACTCTGACAGCAGCTCAGAACTCAAACAAATCCATCATATCTGCTGGGAACAAGGTTGAAGAGTGATCTCGTGGAGCATCTCTGTTCTTGGAACATAGGAATCATGCAGCATTTCTGCCTGTACCTTCACTCTGCACACAATCTTCACTCTACACATAACAAGACAGCTGATGAGAACCAGAGGTCAACCACATGGATGACTGGTCCAGCCTCAAATGGAACTGGATTGGCCCTTGGGAAGCCTCTGCTCTCACCTGTGAAACTGCAAAATAACCAATGCTTTTTTAAAAAGCTTCTGCTAACCGAGGAGAACAGAACTCAAAACAGCTGTAATGAATGCAATAAGGCATCAAAACCAGTCTTTGATCTTAAAACCACTGGAGATTTCCTGGGAAATTTTCCTCTGAAACTCCCTTTAATGGGAAGACAAGGGGAGCAGAAATCAAATGGTTTGCCTACAGGGAAAGGAGTACGTCAAGGCTGTATATTGTCACCCTGCTTATTTAACTTATGCAGAGTGCATCATGAGAAATACTGGATTGGATGAAGCACAAGTGGGAATCAAGATTGCTGGGAGAAATATTAAAAACTTCATTTATGCAGATGACACCACCCTAATGGCAGAAACCAAAGAAGAACTAAAGAGCCTCTTGAGGAAGGTGAAAAGTGGAGAGTGAAAAAGTTGGCTTAAACTCAACATTCAGAAAACGAAGATCATGGCATCTGGTCCCATCACTTCATGACAAATAGATCAGGAGACAGTGGAAACAGTGGCTGACTTTATTTTTTGGGCTCCAAAATCACTGCAGATGGTTACTGCAGCCATGAAATCAAAAGATGCTTACTCCTTGAAAGAAAAGTTATGACCAACCTAGACTGCCTATTAAAAAGGAGAGGCATTATTTTGCCAACAAAGGTCTGTCCAGTGAAAGCTATGGTATTTCCAGTGGTAATGTATGGATGTGAGAGTTGGAATCTAAAGAAAGCTGAGCACCGAAGAATTGATGCTTTCGAACTGTGGTGTTGTAGAAGACTTTTGAGAGTCCCTTGGACTGCACGAAGATCAAACCAGTCTGTGCTAAAGGAAATCAGTCCTGAATATTCATTGGAAGGACTGCTACTGAAGCTGAAACTCCAATATTTTGGCCACATGATGTGAAGAAGTGACTCATTGGAAAAGACCCTCATGCGGAGAAAAAATGAAGTCTGGAGGAGAAAGGGACAGCAGAGGATGAAACGGATGGATGGCACAACTCAATGGACACAAGTCTGAGTAAACTCCGGGAGTTGGTGATGGACAGGGAGGTCTGGCGTGCTGCAGTCCATGGGGTCACAGAGAGCTGGACACAGCTGAACAACTGAACTGAATAGGGAGATCTCTCAGCACTTCATGCCATGTATTCAAAACATTAAAGTTCAGAGAAACCTGCCAGTAAAGTACCAGGGAATAAACACCACACAGGGAGGCCACAAACAGAATATACTACAGGCAGGGTGAAAATTTCTGGACAAAACCAGCTCAAATATTTTGCTTTTAATTCTTTGAAAGAGGGCTGAGGNGAACTAGGTATTGAGGAGGGTATATCTTTCATTTTTTCCTTTGCCTTTAGCTTCTCTTCTTTTCTCAGCTATTTGTAAGCCCTCCCCAGTCAATCATTGTGCCTTTTGGCATTTCTTTTTCTTGGGGATGGTGTTGATCACTGCCTCATTTACAATATCATGAACCTCCATCCATAGTTTTTCAGGCACTCTATTGGATCTAATCACTTAAATCTATTTGTCACTTCTACTATATAATCATAAGGGATTTTATTTAGGTCATAGATGAATGGCTGCAAAGAATGTAATAAATCTGCTTTCAGTATTGACCATCTGCTGAGGTCCATGTGTAAAGTCTTGTCTTGTGTAGGTGGAAGAGGGTGTTTGCTATGACCAGTGCGTTCTCTTGGCAGAACTCTGTTAGCCTTTACTTGCTTCGTTTTGGATTCCAAGGCCCAATTTTCCTGTTACTCCAGGTATCTCATGGCTTCCTATTTTTTCTTTCCAGTCCCTACAGTGAAAAGGACATCTTTTCTGGGTGTTAGTTCCAGAAGGGATTGCAGGTCTTCATATAACATTGAACATCAGCTTCTTCAGCATTAATTGAATTATTGGGAGTTGATATACTACTTAATTAATTATAAGGAGTAGGAGAAAAAGGCATCTTCTAAATAACAGGTGACTTGGGTGAGGTATTTATGGAAGAACAATTAACACTTAGGAAGGATAAATGGTAGCTTAGGAGGATATATGGGAGTTAGGGGAGTTTTGTGATAATGTCTGTTTGGTGATTTCTCAAAAAAAAAAAGAGTCTCCCAAGACTTTTTGAAAAAGCAAAGCAAAAATAGATTGGTAGATAGGTAAAGATAAGGTGAAGTCTTAGGCAGATCTTTTTTATCCAGAGGAACTTTCTCTAATTTTAACACTGCCTCCAAAAGTAAATCAAAAGTCCATTAAAACTGACTCAAATACACTCCTTTCTTTAGTTGAACAATACACAGCTTCTTTATGCATTCATCTGTTGATGCATATCTAGGTTACGTCCATGTCCTAGCTACTCTAAGTAGTGCTGCAATGAACACTTGGGTACATGTGTCTTTTTGGAATTTGTTGCATGATGCAGGGAACCCAAATTTGGTGCTTTGTGACAACCTAGAGTGGTGGAATGTAGAGGGAGGTTCAAGAACGAGGGACCATACACATATCTATGACTAATTCAAGTCAATGTTTAGCAGAAACCGTCACAATATTGTAAAGTAATTATCCTCTAAGAATAAAAATTATATAAAAGAAACTAATTCATTTAAAAGGCAAAAACTCAGGAAAATCTTATTTCTCCATGAGGAAAGGCCTATGAATCTGTGTTTAAAGTTTGATATAGTAAGTTTTATGCCATTATTAACAATTGTAATACATTAAAATATTGACGGAAGCTATAACAGCAGTATCTAAATTTTTAGGTAGTGATAAAAAGTGGAAAATACAACAATGCTATCAATCAACACCAGCAAATATTAATGACAATTCTGGTTGTTTGGGTGCTGTTTAAATAGCTGGTATTAGAGCTCAGTCTGAGTTTGTAAAGTCGTCCCTGGTGGCTAAAAGGGGAAAGAATCCACCTGCCATGCAGGTGACCTCAGTTTGATCCCAGGATCTGGAAGATTTCCTGGAGAACGGAATGGCTTTCTACTCCAGTATTCTTGCCTGGAAAATTCCATGGACAGAGGAACCTGATGAGTTAAAGTCCATGGTGTCACACAGAATCAGAAACAGTTGAGTGACTAACACTTTCACTAAGACTATGGAAAATTCAAGTGCAGATGCTTAAATATGCTAAAAAGTAAGTTAGATACAGAGAAAAATCACTTAAAAAGCTATATAAATTTTCATCACACACACATAATACAAAAATATATTCCTTTAATAAAGATTTTCTCCTCAGGTTTAATGGGAAACAATGAAATAACATGGAAACGGTCCACTAGAGAAACTTTTTCTATTTATCTTTCTAAATAATGTATTTTTCCTACCAAATCTGTATATCTTGTTCTTCTGTTTACAAAAGTAGGCCATCACACACATTTGACCCATCTGTAGATCCTCAAGAAGACACTCTAAAGGCATCAGATGCAAACTGAGCATCAACTGACAGAAAAGCAAAGAATTATATTCTTTACCTTAAATACTTGGGTTAAGTAAGATTAGTAAAACAAACAGACAAAGAAAACCTGTGACCTTTCTTAATATTCTAAAAAATGAAATATATCTATAGATGATGCAACATAAAATACTCATCAAGATTACAATTTTATAATCCGCTTATGGTCGCATGTGGGGTTGAGTATCAGAGATCCTGGTTTTCTCATTCTTCATTCATGTACTCATGTAATTGAGTGAATTGATGAATACTCATGTATTCATGCAAAGTTTCTGTGACAAGCACTGGAATTACAAGATGAAGTTGACCCAGTCCACCCTGAAAAATGATATGCCCTAAATTATAAAAACAAACAGGCAATTTCCTAACAGAGTCACAAATACTAAGAAATAAAACTATACAAGCAAACTCCTACAGCTCAATTCTAGAAAAATAAACGACCCAATCAAAAAAGGGGCCAAAGAACTAAATAGACATTTCTCAAAAGAAGACATACAAATGGTTAACAAACACATGAAAAGATGCTCAACATCACTCATTATCAGAGAAATGCCAATCAAAACCACTGTAACNGATCAGCCCTGGGATTTCTTTGGAAGGAATGATGGTAAAGCTGAAACTCCAGTACTTTGGCCACCTCATGTGAAGAGTTGATACATTGGAAAAGTCTCTGATCCTGAGAGAGACTGGGGGCAAGAGGAGAAGGGGACGACAGAGGATGAGATGGCTGGATGGCATCACTGCTTTAATGGACGTGAGTGTCAGTGAACTCCGGGAGTTGGTGATGGACAGGGAGGCCTGGCGTGCTGCGATTCATGGGTTTGCAAAGAGTCCGACACGACTGAGCAACTGATCTGATCTGATATCTGTATCTACAAACGTAAACTTGAGGTCGCTCAGTCGTTTCTGACTATTTGCAACCCCATGGACTGTAGCCTACTAGGCTCCTCTGTCCATGAGATTTTCCAGGCAATAGTACAGGAGTGGATTGCCATTTCCTTCTCCAAGGGATCTTCCCAGCCCAGGGATCGAACCAGGTCTCCCGCATCACAGACAGAAGCTTTACCGTCTGAGGCACCAGGGAAGTCCAACTATATCTATATCTATGTATACAATGCAGTCTGTAAGACTGTACTGCTACTGCTAAGTCACTTCAGTAGTGTCTGACTCTGTGCGACCCCATAGACGGCAGCCCACCAGGTTCCCTCGTCCCTGGGATTCTCCAGGCAAGAACACTAGAGTGGGTTCGCATTTCTTTCTCCAATGCATTAAAGTGAAAAGTGAAAGTGAATTCGCTTAGTCGTGTCCAACTCTTTGCGACTCCATGGACTGCAGCCTACCAGGCTCCTCCATCCATGGGGTTTTCCAGGCAAAAGTACTGGAGTGGAGGGCCATGGCCTTCTCCGTAAGACTGTAAGATATATGTAAAATATAATATATTAAAATTATATAGAGTCCCTCGAAATAAAGAATCCCATTGATTTCAGAAGACCTGGTATATTTTTTCTTGTCGTCTACTTGTATCATATTCATCTGAAATTTAATTATTATTATTATAACTGCAAGAAATAGAGGAATAGGATCTTACCTCCTGGAGTCCCCATGTCAGTACTTTTATACACCTTCCCTGGTCTCTTGCTCCCTTGAGCACTCCTCTCTCTCTCTCTCTCAACTCCAACTTTTTATTCTTTTCATATATTTTTTCTAAAATATTTTCTCTTTATCTTTTTTTTTGAAGTATGTTTCATAACTTCCATTCTTTACTGTATAATCTTTTACAGAAGACCAAGTACACACTCACATCCTGTGTGTTTATGTGCTTCTTGACTGAGCTGTCTCTGCATTTGTCTCATATTTTCACATTCCACAATATTACCACACGCCAGGAGAGGCAACCATATGCATATCTGACATTATTGATATTTTCCCAGCAATCTTGATTCCAGCTAGTTTTTCATCCAGCTCAGCATTTTGCATGATGTAGTCTGCATATAAGTTAAATAAGCAGAGTGACAACATACAGCCTTGATGTACCCCTTTCCCAGTTTGGAACCAGTATATTGTTCCATATCCAGTTATTGCTTCTTGACCAGCCCAGCATTTTGCATGATGTGCTCTGCATATAAGTTAAATAATCAGGGTGACCATATAAAGCCTTGATGTACTCATTTCACGATTTGGAACTAGTCTGTTGTTTCATGTCCAGTTATTGCTTCTTGACCTCCATACAGATTTCTTAGATGCAGGTCAGGTTATCTAGTACTCCCATCTCTTTAAGAATTTTCCAGAGTTTGTTTGTTTGTTTGTTTGCTTTTTATCTATACAGTCAAATGCTTTGGTGTAGTCAATAAAGAAGAAATAGATGTTTTTCTGGAATTCTCTTGCTTTTTCAATGATCCACTGAATGTTGGCAATTTGATCTCTAGTTCCTCTGCTTTTTCCAAATCCAGCTTGAACATTTAGAAGTTCAAGGTTTGCATACTATTGAAACCTGGCTTAGAGAATTTTCAGCATTACTTTGCTAGCATGTGAGATGACTTCAATTGTGCGGTAGTTCGAACATGTTTTGGAATTGCCTTTCTTTGGGATTGGAATGAAAATGGACCTTTTCCAGTCCTGTGGCCACTGCTGAGTTTTCCAAATTTGCTGACATATTGAGTGCAGCACTGTAATAGCATCATCTTTTAGGATTCGAAATAGCTCAACTGGAATTTCATCACCTCCACTAGCTCTGTCCACAGTGATGCTTCTTAAGGCCATGACTTCACATTCCAGGATGTCTGCCTCTAGAGGAGTGATCACATCTTTGTGGTTATCTGGGTCATGAAGATCTGTTTTTTATAGTTCTTCTGTGTATTCTTGCCACCTCTTTTTCATATCTTCTGCTTCTGTAAGTTCCATACCATTTCTGTCCTTTATTGCACCCATCTTTGCATGAAATGTTCCCTTGGTACCTCTAATATTCTTGAAGGCATATCTACTCTTTCTTATTCTATTGTTTTCCTCTATTACTCTGTATTGATCACTGAGGGAGAGCTTTTTAGTTTTCCTTGCTTTTCTTTGGAACTAGGTATTGAGGAGGGTATATCTTTCATTTTTTCCTTTGCCTTTAGCTTCTCTTCTTTTCTCAGCTATTTGTAAGCCCTCCCCAGTCAATCATTGTGCCTTTTGGCATTTCTTTTTCTTGGGGATGGTGTTGATCACTGCCTCATTTACAATATCATGAACCTCCATCCATAGTTTTTCAGGCACTCTATTGGATCTAATCACTTAAATCTATTTGTCACTTCTACTATATAATCATAAGGGATTTTATTTAGGTCATAGATGAATGGCTGCAAAGAATGTAATAAATCTGCTTTCAGTATTGACCATCTGCTGAGGTCCATGTGTAAAGTCTTGTCTTGTGTAGGTGGAAGAGGGTGTTTGCTATGACCAGTGCGTTCTCTTGGCAGAACTCTGTTAGCCTTTACTTGCTTCGTTTTGGATTCCAAGGCCCAATTTTCCTGTTACTCCAGGTATCTCATGGCTTCCTATTTTTTCTTTCCAGTCCCTACAGTGAAAAGGACATCTTTTCTGGGTGTTAGTTCCAGAAGGGATTGCAGGTCTTCATATAACATTGAACATCAGCTTCTTCAGCATTAATTGAATTATTGGGAGTTGATATACTACTTAATTAATTATAAGGAGTAGGAGAAAAAGGCATCTTCTAAATAACAGGTGACTTGGGTGAGGTATTTATGGAAGAACAATTAACACTTAGGAAGGATAAATGGTAGCTTAGGAGGATATATGGGAGTTAGGGGAGTTTTGTGATAATGTCTGTTTGGTGATTTCTCAAAAAAAAAAAGAGTCTCCCAAGACTTTTTGAAAAAGCAAAGCAAAAATAGATTGGTAGATAGGTAAAGATAAGGTGAAGTCTTAGGCAGATCTTTTTTATCCAGAGGAACTTTCTCTAATTTTAACACTGCCTCCAAAAGTAAATCAAAAGTCCATTAAAACTGACTCAAATACACTCCTTTCTTTAGTTGAACAATACACAGCTTCTTTATGCATTCATCTGTTGATGCATATCTAGGTTACGTCCATGTCCTAGCTACTCTAAGTAGTGCTGCAATGAACACTTGGGTACATGTGTCTTTTTGGAATTTGTTGCATGATGCAGGGAACCCAAATTTGGTGCTTTGTGACAACCTAGAGTGGTGGAATGTAGAGGGAGGTTCAAGAACGAGGGACCATACACATATCTATGACTAATTCAAGTCAATGTTTAGCAGAAACCGTCACAATATTGTAAAGTAATTATCCTCTAAGAATAAAAATTATATAAAAGAAACTAATTCATTTAAAAGGCAAAAACTCAGGAAAATCTTATTTCTCCATGAGGAAAGGCCTATGAATCTGTGTTTAAAGTTTGATATAGTAAGTTTTATGCCATTATTAACAATTGTAATACATTAAAATATTGACGGAAGCTATAACAGCAGTATCTAAATTTTTAGGTAGTGATAAAAAGTGGAAAATACAACAATGCTATCAATCAACACCAGCAAATATTAATGACAATTCTGGTTGTTTGGGTGCTGTTTAAATAGCTGGTATTAGAGCTCAGTCTGAGTTTGTAAAGTCGTCCCTGGTGGCTAAAAGGGGAAAGAATCCACCTGCCATGCAGGTGACCTCAGTTTGATCCCAGGATCTGGAAGATTTCCTGGAGAACGGAATGGCTTTCTACTCCAGTATTCTTGCCTGGAAAATTCCATGGACAGAGGAACCTGATGAGTTAAAGTCCATGGTGTCACACAGAATCAGAAACAGTTGAGTGACTAACACTTTCACTAAGACTATGGAAAATTCAAGTGCAGATGCTTAAATATGCTAAAAAGTAAGTTAGATACAGAGAAAAATCACTTAAAAAGCTATATAAATTTTCATCACACACACATAATACAAAAATATATTCCTTTAATAAAGATTTTCTCCTCAGGTTTAATGGGAAACAATGAAATAACATGGAAACGGTCCACTAGAGAAACTTTTTCTATTTATCTTTCTAAATAATGTATTTTTCCTACCAAATCTGTATATCTTGTTCTTCTGTTTACAAAAGTAGGCCATCACACACATTTGACCCATCTGTAGATCCTCAAGAAGACACTCTAAAGGCATCAGATGCAAACTGAGCATCAACTGACAGAAAAGCAAAGAATTATATTCTTTACCTTAAATACTTGGGTTAAGTAAGATTAGTAAAACAAACAGACAAAGAAAACCTGTGACCTTTCTTAATATTCTAAAAAATGAAATATATCTATAGATGATGCAACATAAAATACTCATCAAGATTACAATTTTATAATCCGCTTATGGTCGCATGTGGGGTTGAGTATCAGAGATCCTGGTTTTCTCATTCTTCATTCATGTACTCATGTAATTGAGTGAATTGATGAATACTCATGTATTCATGCAAAGTTTCTGTGACAAGCACTGGAATTACAAGATGAAGTTGACCCAGTCCACCCTGAAAAATGATATGCCCTAAATTATAAAAACAAACAGGCAATTTCCTAACAGAGTCACAAATACTAAGAAATAAAACTATACAAGCAAACTCCTACAGCTCAATTCTAGAAAAATAAACGACCCAATCAAAAAAGGGGCCAAAGAACTAAATAGACATTTCTCAAAAGAAGACATACAAATGGTTAACAAACACATGAAAAGATGCTCAACATCACTCATTATCAGAGAAATGCCTATCAAAACCACTGTAACGTACCATTTCACACCAGTCAGAATGGCTGCGATCCAAAAGTCTACAAGCAACAAATGCTGGAGAGGGTGTGGAGAAAAGGGAATCCTCTTACAGTGTTGGTGGGAATGCTAACTAGTATAGCCACTCCAGATAACAGTGTGGAAATTCCTTAAAAAACTGGAAATAGAACTGCCTTATGATCCAGCAATCCCACTGCTGGGCATACACACTGAGGAAACCAGAATTGAAAGAGACACCTGTACCCCAATGTTCATCACAGCATTGTTTATGCCAGGACATGGAAGCAACCTAGAAGTCCATCAGCAGATGAATGGATAAGAAAGCAGTGGTACATATACACAATGGAGTATTACTCAGCCATTAAAAAGAAAACATTTGAATCAGTTCTAATGAGGTGAATGAAACTGGAGCCTAGTATACAGAGTGAAGTAAGCCAGAAAGAAAAACACCAATACAGTATACTAACGCATATATATGGAATTTAGAAAGATGGTAACAAAAACCCTGTATACAAGACAGCAAAAGAGACACTGAAGTATAGAACAGTCTTTTGGACTCTGTGGGAGAGGGAGAGGGTGGGATGATATGGGAGAATGGCATTGAAACATGTATAATATCATATATAAAACGAGTTGCCAGTCCAGGTACGATGCGCGATACTGGATGCTTGGGGCTGGTGCATTGGAATGACCCAGAGGGATGGTATGGGGAGGGAGAAGGGAGGAGGGTTTAGGATGGGGAACACATGTATACCTGTGGCGGACCCATTTTGATATATAGCAAAGCCAATACAATACTTAAAGTAGAAAATAAAGTAAAGATAATGGCAAAATGTAAAAACAAAAATAAAAGACGGCACAAGGAACACTCAGGAGGGGAAGCCAGCTTTGTGTCAATACTGCCAGCTTTTTGGTGAAGGTAATATGTATGTAGCTACCTGAAGGAGAGGAAAAAATTACAAGAGAAAGAGGGGAGAAGCCCGTACAAATACCAGAGGTGAGCAAGACAATCAATGGGATGCTACACAGTCTGGTTGATTAGATGCAGAGCTAAGTGGCAGTGTAAGGTGGTAAAGAGATAAGGCCAACTACTTTGGCAGGACCCAATTTGATGTGGGTGTTTGGAGCATTTCCTGAGGGTAAAAGATAAACTGGTGATGTATCTACTGACAGAAATTTTAAAGTCACCTACCAAGAGACAGCTACACAAATGTGACTGCTTGAGTCTGGGTTTCCTAGCCTTAACCACTATCAGACACTTGAGAAGTTAATGAGCGCCACATTTTCTGAGACTAGTGTCAGGGTGTAGGAAGATAGCTTCACAGGGATGGAGGAAGTAGAAGAAGGATACAGCTAGAAATAAAAAGAAATACACAGACCTTCAGAGACTGTTTTTCAACCTATGGTACATGATGAATAAATGAAGATGGATATTTTTCACTATGACTGCTCATGTTTTCACATTTTTGATTAGCTATTTATACAAAAAAAAATTAACATAGCAACTGTTATCCACACAATGGAAAGAGATGTCATTTATTGTTTACAATGTATTTCAGAAGTCAATGTATAAATTTAATTCATACATTTTGGCAACATAATTCTCTTAGTTCTCTAGCTATACTCCTATCCAACTCCCACTGTGTCTGAAATGAGTCAAATATTTATCTTTAAGATAAACAAGTTATATGTCTATAACTTATTAAATGTAACTTTTTAATAATATTTTAGAGAATAGACCTAACCTGAAGATTAACTTAGTAGAAAAAAAATCACATTAAAACATAAAAACAAAGAAAGAAAATGAATTCCTACTCATTCTGCTTATAGATAACAGAGAACACACATATGGAATTCTATTTAGATTAATCTGATAAAAGTACAATAAATCAGTCTATTAAATACACATAATTTCAGAGAATTAGAAAATGACCCATAATCCTCGGAATGACCCACACNTCTACTATATAATCATAAGGGATTTTATTTAGGTCATAGATGAATGGCTGCAAAGAATGTAATAAATCTGCTTTCAGTATTGACCATCTGCTGAGGTCCATGTGTAAAGTCTTGTCTTGTGTAGGTGGAAGAGGGTGTTTGCTATGACCAGTGCGTTCTCTTGGCAGAACTCTGTTAGCCTTTACTTGCTTCGTTTTGGATTCCAAGGCCCAATTTTCCTGTTACTCCAGGTATCTCATGGCTTCCTATTTTTTCTTTCCAGTCCCTACAGTGAAAAGGACATCTTTTCTGGGTGTTAGTTCCAGAAGGGATTGCAGGTCTTCATATAACATTGAACATCAGCTTCTTCAGCATTAATTGAATTATTGGGAGTTGATATACTACTTAATTAATTATAAGGAGTAGGAGAAAAAGGCATCTTCTAAATAACAGGTGACTTGGGTGAGGTATTTATGGAAGAACAATTAACACTTAGGAAGGATAAATGGTAGCTTAGGAGGATATATGGGAGTTAGGGGAGTTTTGTGATAATGTCTGTTTGGTGATTTCTCAAAAAAAAAAAAGAGTCTCCCAAGACTTTTTGAAAAAGCAAAGCAAAAATAGATTGGTAGATAGGTAAAGATAAGGTGAAGTCTTAGGCAGATCTTTTTTATCCAGAGGAACTTTCTCTAATTTTAACACTGCCTCCAAAAGTAAATCAAAAGTCCATTAAAACTGACTCAAATACACTCCTTTCTTTAGTTGAACAATACACAGCTTCTTTATGCATTCATATGTTGATGGATATCTAGGTTACGTCCATGTCCTAGCTACTCTAAGTAGTGCTGCAATGAACACTTGGGTACATGTGTCTTTTTGGAATTTGTTGCATGATGCAGGGAACCCAAATTTGGTGCTTTGTGACAACCTAGAGTGGTGGAATGTAGAGGGAGGTTCAAGAACGAGGGACCATACACATATCTATGACTAATTCAAGTCAATGTTTAGCAGAAACCATCACAATATTGTAAAGTAATTATCCTCTAAGAATAAAAATTATATAAAAGAAACTAATTCATTTAAAAGGCAAAAACTCAGGAAAATCTTATTTCTCCATGAGGAAAGGCCTATGAATCTGTGTTTAAAGTTTGATATAGT
>SJYM01004532.1:32429-44823 GCA_006410775.1 Tragelaphus imberbis | reverse complement strand
AAAAAAAAAAAAAAGACAGGGAACTTGAAAGAGAAAATCTTTATTTGAATCAAGCAGGCCAAAACTGAAGAGATTCGTCATTAAAAGGATATTCATTTCCTCCAGATAAAACCTGTTACCTAAAATCAGTCAACAATGAATTATCCACATTTGTGGTTTTTTAGACCAAAATTTAAAATATGCAACAGATCTGTTTTTACTGTCTTGCATACTTCTATCCAAACTCTCATCACAAGTTAGTTTATACAAAAAAGTATGAGTGTAATCTCAATTATAATCTAAGTCTGGTCAGAAATTACAGTTGAACTTCATTTCCTCAGCCTGAAGTTTCAAGAGGAGGACTTATATTTCTACCCTCTTTATGAGAAGAGAGAAGATTTATCTAACGGGTGAGTTTGGGACAAGGAACTAAGAAGTGCTTACTTGGTTCCAGATCTCTTGTTTGAAAAGATGTTATGTGCCCACAGCACCGTGAACTTGGGTCTGCAGTAGGCAGCCTGTGTCTGGGATAGGGGACAAGTATTTGCTCCCTCCCCTTAGACGTGCATGGGGAAGTGTCTGACTTGGGATGAAGTTTTCAGAGGCCCGCTGTGACTGCACAGCTAAAGCACGTCCTCCAGTTTCATGGCTCTCAAGTACTAAAACCCAACATAGCCTCAGTGCTGTCGAAGAAACTTTAGGTTGCTCTTTGAGACTGCATTTAAGAAGGGCTACTTTTCTCTGCATCATCAACATCACAGAAACACTATCAAAATGATAAACTCGTGCGCACAGACTGAAATGGATATTTTAACCACAGTGATTACACAATGAAAACTGGTTGGAATTTCAAGATTCCTCATCATTGCTATCTTAGATTTCATTTATCCAGATGATGTCAAGATAGAGATAAAGTGAGCTTTACTTATAATTTGTAAATGTTGGCATTAACTACAAATTCAGAAACATTCTACAACTGCTCAGCAAGATAGTTTTTAGAAAATTAAATCAAAATTCTGTAAGTAAAATAGCAATTAAAGACATACACTTGTACAATAAAATAACAAAAAAATGTTAACCTAAAGCCAGAAATTAATCATCTGATTTAGGATTACAAGTTTGTTTAATTCATAAGAAGAATTTATCTAGGATTCTTTCAAATGAAAACACATCCATATGTCGTTAGCGTTTAGATGCCAGTGATTCACTTATGCTTGCTGCTGCTAAGTCGCTTCTGTGCGACCTGACTCTGTGCGACCCCATAGATGGCAGCCCACCGGACTCCCCCATCCCTGGGATTCTCCAGGCAAGAACATTGGAGTGGGTTGCCATTTCCTCCTCCAATGCATGAAACTGAAAAGTGAAAGTGAAATTGATCAGTCANGACAGTGCCAGTGATTCACTTATGCTTGCTGCTGCTAAGTCGCTTCTGTGCGACCTGACTCTGTGCGACCCCATAGATGGCAGCCCACCGGACTCCCCCATCCCTGGGATTCTCCAGGCAAGAACATTGGAGTGGGTTGCCATTTCCTCCTCCAATGCATGAAACTGAAAAGTGAAAGTGAAATTGATCAGTCATGTCCCACTCTTCGAGACCCGATGGACTGCAGCCTACTAGGCTCCTTTGTCCATGGGATTTTCCTGGCAAGAGTATTGGAGTGAGTTGCCATTGTCACTTATGCTTAGGGGTAGATAAACTGGGGTGGGTGCAGCAAAGCTTGGAAATGATTAAGAACCACTGCCAAAGTGATATCAATTAGAAAGTAAGTCAAATATCTGAAAGTATACTTTCAGTTCCTAGGCAATAAGATTTCATTTCTAAAGTAGAATTTCAATGCAGCTTTTCAAATAATTTTAAAAGTATGTCTTAAAAACAAGATATCTAGGACAAAAAAAAATCATTAAATGTCTCCTTGAATAGCACAGTTAAAGACAGCTTTTACTTAGTGCACATAAGTCAAATAAACAACTCAGAAGTTCACCAAATTGAAAACAAGGATCATTCATACCACAAATCTGAAACCCAATGAAGATAAGATAATAGAACTTACCTTGGTCAAGTAAGTCTCCATGCTGTTATTTGAAGGGCATGGAATTGAGATAGAAAACCTTACGCTTGGTCTTGGAGTAAGATTTCCATTGAGCACTAAAGGATTACTGAAATTTCCAACACAAGGCGGCTCCAGGACTGGCCTTGTGCTAAGAGGGCTGAGTAAAGTTCTGTTCTGCTCTTTCTTTACCTCATTCAGTGCTGATCACTGCCAGCCTCTCATGAGTCCTGGGGAAGATGGAAAGCATCAACTTTACTCATGTTTCCCTAAATTATCTGCATTTTTAAAGTTGCCATATAGTAAATGAAATTCCCAATAAACTGTTTGAACACTTAAAACACAGAGCAGACCTCCTGTAAACAATGATAGTTGTAACCTTGTTCTAAAGGAGTACACATGTGTCTAGGGCTACTCAAGTAACAAGTCACAGTTGGGAGAGGAGAGAAAGGGCATTAGAGAGATAGGGAGGTGGCCTCACAGTGACACCAGCTGCCCTCTGGGACATACCTGCTTCCAGGAAACATTTCAGGGATGAACAAACAACCTATCCCACAAAGCCACTTTCAAGCATTTGCTTTCAACACCCTTGTATACACGTATCACTCATGACCTCAGAGAAATTAAGCTTTTGGCTCTGAGGTATCACTTAGAGCCACAATCTCAAGGGAGGATTAGAAAGTCAAAGAGTGAGGCTGAAAAGAGCTAAAACAGCCCCAGTATCAATGACAAGTATCCCCTGCTTTTCCAAAGTTCACTTTTTGTTACTTCACTTCTACAAAGGGCCTATGTCAGAACCTGTTTTTGATGATAGAGTAAAAAAAAAATTGGAAGACAATTTCTGGTCTCATTTAAAAAGCCAAAACTGTAAAGAGTGTTCAGTGTACGGTTTTACAGCTAGAGGCATTGCACTCCCCAAGGAGGGAGACTGGCCCCACTAAGCTCCTTCCTCAGAAGCCACACCCCACATTTCAGCCTCAAGTCACCACAGTCCTAAACCCTGTCTATGAGCACCTGTTTTTCACTTGTGCATATTCATTTTATGTATCAACTAGCAGAATGTGTCCTTGGGTATCTGCTTCTTTGCTTTATGCTGCTTTGGCTTATGTAAGGCTTCCTAGGAGTGCTCTAGTTTCACATAGTGGGGAAACCTGGACTAGGCACTGCAGGTGGGATCTGCCCTTTCCATTCTCCAGACCCCTCCGTCAAGTCACTAAATTACTTTTAGCCACTTTGTGATTTATCCTGCCTTTAACCCATGTGTTAATTTTCCCTTATTTAATAAGTAAGCCTTTACATAGTGTGGAAAAACTTGATACAGTACTAATAGTTTGTCTTAAGACACCCNCTGAAGAGATTCGTCATTAAAAGGATATTCATTTCCTCCAGATAAAACCTGTTACCTAAAATCAGTCAACAATGAATTATCCACATTTGTGGTTTTTTAGACCAAAATTTAAAATATGCAACAGATCTGTTTTTACTGTCTTGCATACTTCTATCCAAACTCTCATCACAAGTTAGTTTATACAAAAAAGTATGAGTGTAATCTCAATTATAATCTAAGTCTGGTCAGAAATTACAGTTGAACTTCATTTCCTCAGCCTGAAGTTTCAAGAGGAGGACTTATATTTCTACCCTCTTTATGAGAAGAGAGAAGATTTATCTAACGGGTGAGTTTGGGACAAGGAACTAAGAAGTGCTTACTTGGTTCCAGATCTCTTGTTTGAAAAGATGTTATGTGCCCACAGCACCGTGAACTTGGGTCTGCAGTAGGCAGCCTGTGTCTGGGATAGGGGACAAGTATTTGCTCCCTCCCCTTAGACGTGCATGGGGAAGTGTCTGACTTGGGATGAAGTTTTCAGAGGCCCGCTGTGACTGCACAGCTAAAGCACGTCCTCCAGTTTCATGGCTCTCAAGTACTAAAACCCAACATAGCCTCAGTGCTGTCGAAGAAACTTTAGGTTGCTCTTTGAGACTGCATTTAAGAAGGGCTACTTTTCTCTGCATCATCAACATCACAGAAACACTATCAAAATGATAAACTCGTGCGCACAGACTGAAATGGATATTTTAACCACAGTGATTACACAATGAAAACTGGTTGGAATTTCAAGATTCCTCATCATTGCTATCTTAGATTTCATTTATCCAGATGATGTCAAGATAGAGATAAAGTGAGCTTTACTTATAATTTGTAAATGTTGGCATTAACTACAAATTCAGAAACATTCTACAACTGCTCAGCAAGATAGTTTTTAGAAAATTAAATCAAAATTCTGTAAGTAAAATAGCAATTAAAGACATACACTTGTACAATAAAATAACAAAAAAATGTTAACCTAAAGCCAGAAATTAATCATCTGATTTAGGATTACAAGTTTGTTTAATTCATAAGAAGAATTTATCTAGGATTCTTTCAAATGAAAACACATCCATATGTCGTTAGCGTTTAGATGCCAGTGATTCACTTATGCTTGCTGCTGCTAAGTCGCTTCTGTGCGACCTGACTCTGTGCGACCCCATAGATGGCAGCCCACCGGACTCCCCCATCCCTGGGATTCTCCAGGCAAGAACATTGGAGTGGGTTGCCATTTCCTCCTCCAATGCATGAAACTGAAAAGTGAAAGTGAAATTGATCAGTCATGTCCCACTCTTCGAGACCCGATGGACTGCAGCCTACTAGGCTCCTTTGTCCATGGGATTTTCCTGGCAAGAGTATTGGAGTGAGTTGCCATTGTCACTTATGCTTAGGGGTAGATAAACTGGGGTGGGTGCAGCAAAGCTTGGAAATGATTAAGAACCACTGCCAAAGTGATATCAATTAGAAAGTAAGTCAAATATCTGAAAGTATACTTTCAGTTCCTAGGCAATAAGATTTCATTTCTAAAGTAGAATTTCAATGCAGCTTTTCAAATAATTTTAAAAGTATGTCTTAAAAACAAGATATCTAGGACAAAAAAAAATCATTAAATGTCTCCTTGAATAGCACAGTTAAAGACAGCTTTTACTTAGTGCACATAAGTCAAATAAACAACTCAGAAGTTCACCAAATTGAAAACAAGGATCATTCATACCACAAATCTGAAACCCAATGAAGATAAGATAATAGAACTTACCTTGGTCAAGTAAGTCTCCATGCTGTTATTTGAAGGGCATGGAATTGAGATAGAAAACCTTACGCTTGGTCTTGGAGTAAGATTTCCATTGAGCACTAAAGGATTACTGAAATTTCCAACACAAGGCGGCTCCAGGACTGGCCTTGTGCTAAGAGGGCTGAGTAAAGTTCTGTTCTGCTCTTTCTTTACCTCATTCAGTGCTGATCACTGCCAGCCTCTCATGAGTCCTGGGGAAGATGGAAAGCATCAACTTTACTCATGTTTCCCTAAATTATCTGCATTTTTAAAGTTGCCATATAGTAAATGAAATTCCCAATAAACTGTTTGAACACTTAAAACACAGAGCAGACCTCCTGTAAACAATGATAGTTGTAACCTTGTTCTAAAGGAGTACACATGTGTCTAGGGCTACTCAAGTAACAAGTCACAGTTGGGAGAGGAGAGAAAGGGCATTAGAGAGATAGGGAGGTGGCCTCACAGTGACACCAGCTGCCCTCTGGGACATACCTGCTTCCAGGAAACATTTCAGGGATGAACAAACAACCTATCTCACAAAGCCACTTTCAAGCATTTGCTTTCAACACCCTTGTATACACGTATCACTCATGACCTCAGAGAAATTAAGCTTTTGGCTCTGAGGTATCACTTAGAGCCACAATCTCAAGGGAGGATTAGAAAGTCAAAGAGTGAGGCTGAAAAGAGCTAAAACAGCCCCAGTATCAATGACAAGTATCCCCTGCTTTTCCAAAGTTCACTTTTTGTTACTTCACTTCTACAAAGGGCCTATGTCAGAACCTGTTTTTGATGATAGAGTAAAAAAAAAATTGGAAGACAATTTCTGGTCTCATTTAAAAAGCCAAAACTGTAAAGAGTGTTCAGTGTACGGTTTTACAGCTAGAGGCATTGCACTCCCCAAGGAGGGAGACTGGCCCCACTAAGCTCCTTCCTCAGAAGCCACACCCCACATTTCAGCCTCAAGTCACCACAGTCCTAAACCCTGTCTATGAGCACCTGTTTTTCACTTGTGCATATTCATTTTATGTATCAACTAGCAGAATGTGTCCTTGGGTATCTGCTTCTTTGCTTTATGCTGCTTTGGCTTATGTAAGGCTTCCTAGGAGTGCTCTAGTTTCACATAGTGGGGAAACCTGGACTAGGCACTGCAGGTGGGATCTGCCCTTTCCATTCTCCAGACCCCTCCGTCAAGTCACTAAATTACTTTTAGCCACTTTGTGATTTATCCTGCCTTTAACCCATGTGTTAATTTTCCCTTATTTAATAAGTAAGCCTTTACATAGTGTGGAAAAACTTGATACAGTACTAATAGTTTGTCTTAAGACACCCCGTTAGCAGTGGCCATCTAGTTAGCTTTCATTTCCTACTAATCTCATCTACCCCACCCTGTAAAATTAGGCTTTAGACTCAAATTAATGAACTAAATTGAGTTTTGGTGATTCTGTGCTTTGACTTACTTGTCTAGTTTTATCTTCCAATGACTTTCTAACTTCACATTCTACTAGGTTGAGTTTCGAGAGTTCATATTACAAGTGTTTAATTCTGAGTTCCTTCTGTTGAAAATCAGCTTGTGTCTAAGGCCAATTGAAAAAGATAACATTTAAAAAATAATCATTAACCTTGAAAATTATACTTGTTCCCTTTAGTTTTGAGTCAGTGATTCAGAGACCAATTTCAAAGGTGGAATAAAAAAAGAGCAGAAGTTTAAAACAAATAGCATTAATGTGAAGTGAATTAAATCTGAATTATAAAATTAAAGTTGAATCACTGTCATGGTAGTACTTATATAATGTGAAAATTCAAAGAATAAGAGGATCAACTTAAATTTTAAAAATTGAACAAGACAACTTAAGAATAATCTAAGAGGCTGGCACCAGTTTTAAACCACAATATTTTCTTGTCTTCCTAATGAACTTGTTTTTTACCAATTGGTCTTATAATTAAAAGTATTCCCTAGTGATAATCATTGTGAAAGATCAATTTAGTGATAACTGTGATGGAAACTGAAATACTTAAAGGGAAAACAAGTGCCTCCCTTCCTTCCAGAAATCTACAAGACTAACTGCTCTAAGGGAGGTAGAGGAAACATGTAAGCTGTACAGATCTAAAATGTAATGTGCAGTGAAAGTGAATCCAGGCATATGACAGATCAACAAATGAACCTGCAAACATAGGTTGACTACTTTTCATTGCTCAATGAGACCCTGTCTCGCTCTTTCTTCAATCTCCTGTTGATATTTCTCTACTTAACTGTGTTCTATCATATTCATTTCTATATGACTTCTGAGGTTCACTACTTCTTGATCCAACTTCTTTTTCTTCTTCTCTAGTTTTTTACATTTCTTTTGCATTAGTTTCATAGATAATAATTCCTGTTTAAATACTTGATTTTTTGCATCCAGGTGCAGACATTTTGAAGAGGCAGTTTCCAGCTCTGCTGGAGAATCATCAGTCTTAAAAAATAAAGATACTCTTTGCTAGTGAAGAAAGTGGCCTGAGCACAGCCTGACTCAAACCCAGGATCAAATAAATATGATGGTATCTGTATTGTAGAATTTAGGACCAGAGATTACTCAGAGAATCAAGAAAGAAGTTCAAACCACCAAGAGTCTAAAAATATATTCTTCACTGTCATTTTTGTCACACAACAAATGTACTTGATTTTACACTCTTTTATTGTTATATAAAAATGTTTTTCTCTCTTTCTTCATAAAATGACTACAAGTCACCTCTTAGTAGAACGTCTCTTACTCCTCCCCACCCCCCCATCGTAATGTCCCAGGATTTTAAAGAAGTTTGAGGGACTGTATTGAGTTATTTAGGACTAAGTTAAAAAGTCCCTCCCAAAAGATGACTGTGAGAATAAGATTCTAATTAATAAATCTTGTAAATATGGATTCTAATCCCATAAAACTTTTTCTGAAGTACAAAGATTTTTGTTAACTTGAATTGCATTCCAAACAGAATTCTTTGCAAAGTTAAACAAATTCCATTTCCTAACAGTTTACAGAGATGATAAACACGTTTTTCTGAATAGCAACAACAAAAAATACCTCATTCTTGTAATCCTTTGTTACTGTCCATTTATGCAAGACAAGTGTTGTGCATTTCAATAAATATTCCCTGTCACACCAATGTATGCTTAGCCAAGATTCCCCCTCATAGAATAAATGTCAACAGTGTAAAATTAGGGGCTAAACTCTTCCTCAGAGACTAGGTAGCAAGAGCTGATGTGAAAAGGCTCAAAGAGCTGGACAGTCACGAAAGCTCCATGAAGGAGGACTTGGTGCCAGGTCTCAATTAATGAAGGACTACCCAAGAAGAATAGAAACTGTAAAGGCAGAAAGGACAGTCTGAGCAAGGGCCAAGAAAAGGTGAAATCAGCCAGCTAACTTTGAGGATAAGATCCAACCACAGGGAAATAAAAACATGTGCACACAGAATCATGAAAATCAATGTTCACAACAGCATTATTAATAGTCCCAAAGCGGAAACAACCCAAAGCTCCATCAAGTGATGATGGATATATGGCTTAGCTTACTGTTGACAACCAACAGAAATGGAAGAACTCATACTTGTTATCACATAGATGAATTGTGAATGCATGACATCAAATGAGCAAAGCTAATCCCAAAGCAACATACTGCATGCTTTCATTTATATAAAACACCGAGAACAGGCAAGTCTACAGAGAAAGATATTAGACTGGGGGTTTCCTGGGATTAAGAGAGATGGGAGGCCACGGGTGCTGGTTAAGGGATGCAGGGTTTCTTTTAGGGGGTGATAGAAATGCTCTAAAATTGACGGTAGTCACCAGTTACACCTCTCTAGACTAAAAGATACTGAACTATACATGTTGAGTGGGTGAATTCTATGATATGTCAATTGTATCTAAAGAGCTTTTAAAAAAATCCAATGGCAGGATCCAGATAATTTTCTTAATTCTCTAGTTTGGATTTATGTATTTTATACCATCTGAGTACCTCCATGCTTTTACAATATCCTTAAAATGAAAAGGAAAGAAGGCAATGCCTAAACTTCAACTGGTTTGTATAATACCCTTTCTGCATAACTCATTCTGAAATCCATGCAATAAATATCTACAGAACTCTACAGCCATTCACAAAAAGAAAGATGAGAAATAATAATTTTATGAACCTTCCATTCAACTAATATTATCCTCCGATTTTAATCTGGCATATCTCATCATAGTAATACAGCTATCACTTTAAAAAGTATTGTTTCAAAGAAAAAAAAAGCTCTCAACTTTTGTGAATCTGTTGAGTTCAGTTCAGTTTGTCAGTCGTGTCCGACTCTTTGCAACCCCAAGAATTACAGCATGCCAGGCCTCCCTGTCCATCACCAACTCCCAGAGTTCACTGAGACTCACATCCATGGAGTCAGTGATGCCATCCAGCCATCTCATCCTCTGTCATCCCCTTCTCCTCCTACCCTCATTCCATTCCAGCATCAGAGTTTTTTTCCAATGAGTCAACTCTTTGCATGAGGTGGCCAAAGTACTGGAGTTTCATTTTAACATCATTCTTTCCAAAGAAATCCCAGGGCTGATCTCCTTCAGAATGGACTGGTTTTGCTCTCCTTGCAGTCCAAGGGACTCTCAAGAGTCTTCTCCAACACCACAGTTCAAAAGCATCAATTCTTCGGCACTCAGCTTTCTTCACTTTCTAAGGGTAAATAATATAAGAAAAAAAAGTAATATAATGCAAATGGTAGGATGAAAATCAGAGTTTAAGGAATTAGTGAATTATAAAAATAAGAAAATTATAATAATTTACTTGTAACAAAAATAAAGAAGAAAGCTGAACATGAAAATGAATGTCCTAAAACACTTTATCCTACACATTAAGTGTTAACACATTCAATTTCATACTGACTTGTGAGTTGATGTAGTTGTAGTAGTTTATAATTGTTCTTCAAATCCTGTGCCTCAAATTGTACCTTAGCACAATAACATGACATGACTTTCAGTGAAGCCTCCAAAATAGACTGTTTTTTTTTTATAGCATCTTCTAATTCTTGTTGAAGTTGTCTCACAAGTGCCTAATAAGATGCTCCACTACTGAGATTATCAAACCACTTTACTATTATGTTATGTTAATAATAGATAACTCCGACATAAGGACTTTGAAAACGATCACCAGAGACAGCAATTCACCTTCTTTTTCCTCCTCGTGGACTCTGGTTATAGACACAGAAGTGGTCACCCTACAGCCTTCCTGATATTAAGTTACTCAGACAAAGGATGTGGCCCCACTGTTCATGCCCTGCCCCTCCCAATAAATCTGCAGAGATTTACCACCTCACATCCAGAAAGAAATGAGTGTGTAGGTGGGAAATGTGATGGAAAATTCAACAGTATGGAAACAATTTCCTTTCCTATTTTATTAGAAGCTTTTATTAACTCAGAGATCTTCACATATTCCAACAAATGCTCAGATCTTTCTAGTAGATTCCTACCTCAGCAGAAAAATGAGGTTCCATTCCCTTGTGGCTTATCTATTTTATATCTAGTTGTGTGTCTATATTAATTCCAAACTCCTAATTTATGCCTCCTCCCCACCTTTTGTCCTGGGCTAACGGCTTTCTTCAATATTCTATAGCCACCTACCTGGGAAAAGGAACTGAAAAATAATGGATATAGTGTACTAATAACTGAATCAGCTTGCTGTACATCTGAAACTAACACAAAATTGTAAATCAACCATATTCCAATATACAAGAAAAGTGCAATTTAAAAACTGAGAATGCTCCCATGAACTTCAAGGAGCTTTGATAACTTGGCCTCTACCTGCCTCCAGACTGGAGTTCTTCCAACCCTTTCCCTGACTCACTCCATTCCTGCTGTTCATGAATTCTGTCATCCTTCATTTATAGAGGACAAGCTTTTATTCAAATGATAGTAACTGATAATTAAATGAGAATTATAAGCAAATTGTTTGTAAAAATGTTAAGTAAATCACAAATAGCAGTGGGAAGATTAAGTCAAGAATAATTTTACTAAAGCTCACCATCTGAGTACCAAATTATGATTTAATGATAAGTAGATGCATTTGAAGAGTTGAGAGGCTTAACGAATAAATGATTCAAGGCTAAAATATGTACCATATTAACTCAAATTGACATGAATAAAAATAAAATTGTACCAACACATATAACAAAAAGCTACAGAAGCCAAAGTACGATATATAAAATACAGCCTCTGGGAAACCTCAAATTGACTATCAAGATAATCCAGGTAACTGAGGCTTCATTTCAAAATATTCATTTCGGGTTTGAGCATTTCCTTTATCTGCTTCGTCGTGATTCTGAAATGTGGTAACATAAAGATTAAAATTATTACCTTAATAAAGGGTAAATTACCAGTACCTGTTTATGTTAACAATTTAGAACTAAATCTCTTAACACTTCATAAATGACACGATGTCCCTACTCAAAGTAAAGGATTTCTTCAGTTTAAATTTTATTTGCTGGATACTAGGTATGCTTTTAGGCTGGTTTAGAGACCATAGATTGACAGCCTGTGTTTTTTTTTTTTTTCTTTATATTCAACTACATTCAACATTTAGCCAGAATCAAGAATCACTTTGAACTTTCTTTCAGGAAGTCTGAGAATTAATTCTCCTTCTGGATGCTCATTTCTTCTGCTTTCTCATTTTCGTAGCAATACATTCTCTGTTTTAAATGATTCTATTCCTTAATTTTGAGATTGCATCCAAGTACTGCATTTTGGACTCTCTTGATGACCATGAAGGCCACTCGATTTCTTCTTAGGGATTCCTGCCAGAAGTAATAGATACAATGGTCATCTGAGTTAAATTCACCCATTCCAGTCCGTTCACTTATTCCTAGAATGTCAACATTCACTCTTGCCATCTCTTGTTAGACCACTTCCAATTTGCCTTGATTCATGGACCTGACATTCCAGGTTCCTATGCAATATTGCTCTTTACAGCATCGGACTTTGCTTCTATCACCAGACACATCCACAGCTGTGGTATTCTTTTTGTTTTAGGGTATTCTTTTTGTTTTGGCTCCATCCCTTCATTCTTTCTGGAGTTATTTCTCCACTGATCTCCAGTTAGCATATTGTGCCCCTACTGACCTGGGGAGTTTCTCTTTCAGTATCCTATCATTTTGCCTTTTCTTACTGTTCATGGGGTTCTCAAGGCAAGAATACTGAAGTGGTTTGCCATTCCCTTCTCCAGCGGACCA
>SJYM01004532.1:14323-30509 GCA_006410775.1 Tragelaphus imberbis | reverse complement strand
GAAGCACAAGCTGGAATCAAGATTGCTGGGAGAAATATCAATAACCTCAGATATGCGGATGACACCACCCTTATGGCAGAAAGTGAAGAGGAACTAAAAAGCCTCTTGATGAAAGTGAAAGTGGAGAGTGAAAAGGTTGGCTTAAATCTCAACGTTCAGAAAACGAAGATCATGGCATCTGGTCCCATCACTTCATGGGAAATAGATGGAGAAACAGTGGAAACAGTTTATTTTTCTGGGCTCCAAAATCACTGCAGATGGTGACTGCAGCCATGAAATTAAAAGACGTTTACTCCTTGGAAGGAAAGTTATGACCAACCTAAATAGCATATTAAAAAGCAGAGACATCACTTTGGCAACAAAGGTTCGTCTAGTCAAGACTATGTTCTTTCCTGTTGATGTAA
Organism: Tragelaphus imberbis; assembly: GCA_006410775.1. NCBI lineage: Eukaryota > Metazoa > Chordata > Mammalia > Artiodactyla > Bovidae > Tragelaphus > Tragelaphus imberbis. The sequence continues at coordinate 30,105 of SJYM01004532.1, read as the reverse complement.
GAGCTGGACTGTGAAGAAGGCTGAGCGCCGAAGAATTGATGCTTTTGAACTGCGGTGTTGGAGAAGACTCTTAAGAGTCCCTTGGACTACAAGGCGATCCAATCAGTCCATTCTGAAGGAGATCAGCCCTGGGATTTCTTTGGAAGGAATGATGCTAAAGCTGAAACTCCAGTATTTTGGCCACCTCATGCGAAGTGTTGACTCATTGGAAAAGACTCTGATGCTGGGAGGGATTGGGGGCAGGAGGAGAAGGGGACAAAGGAGTATGAGATAACTGGATGGCATCACTGACTCGATGAATATGATTCTGAGTGACCTCCGGGGGTTGGTAATTGACAGGGAGGCCTGGCGTGCTGCAGTTCATGGGGTCGCAAAGAGTCGGACATGACTGAGCTACTGATCTGATCTGATCTGATTACTTAATTAACTCCTTGGTTTTTTTTTTCCCTCCAGCATCAGACATTATTGCTCATATTTGTCCTGAAGTTTTCTCACAGTCTGCTCAAACTGATCTTAGGTGCTAATGACTGTCTTCTCTTTACTGTCAGCTCTGTTTCTTGCATTACCCAGTTGCTGTCAGAGCTACATGTTTTCACTCTGGGGTTGAGATAATCTCTCCTCTAAGAATTCCTGCTATCCAAGTTATGTACTCACTTTGCCTTGTTCATTCTGATACATGTGTTCAATTTCCTGGTTTTGACACTCTGATTGGCTTAGATCTCTCTGGACACATTCTAACATCAAAGTCTTTTCTCTAAGATCATCTCTCATGTGATGCAGCTTGATTTTCAGCTTATTGAAGATACTTTCCACTGTAGATAGTTGCTGCGAAAATGTCTCATTGTTATCTTTTAGATTAGCTACATCGTACTTCATTTTGTCCCACAAGCAAAACCACTCGTGTCTTGCTCTCTGAAAGGCAAGTTCCAGATCCCCTTTTGATGACTGACCTTGGTCATGATCATGTAAGGCAGCAGCCAGTCTAGAACGGTAGGATTTCACGTCCGTTTCCAGTCTTTGTTTACTTTCTTTTCCATTCTCCAGCTTAGAGTTTAGCATTGTATTCTCAGCTGTCAGAGTATTAAGCTGGCCTGTATAGTGGGATATAGTCTTTGCTACGCTTTCCTCATTCAGTTTTATTGCCTTTTGAAGATCATCATTTTTTACATTGAGAATTTCAATATCCTCAAAATAGTTCCCTTCCTTTTCCCGGTCCTGATTTTTAAGTGCATCTATCTCCAGTCTTAGCATGGCAATTGTGCTTTTTGTGCAACAGGTCTTTTGTTTCTTCACAACTATCATAAACCTAAGTGAAACAAAGGAGATGTTTAGCTAGTACTCAGTAAAATGACATTCCATGATTTCTTCTGAAATGAAAGACTAACTTCTATGCTTATATAATGAAAAGACTGCACCAAATGTATCTCCAAATGGAAAAAAAAAATAAGGTTCAATTCAATCCTCAGACTTTATACAAGCAGAAATTCCCAAAGGTTCAAAAATTTAATGGAAGACAATGAATCCATGAAAGTCAAAAAGAAATCCCAAGAGACTTTTCAAGAAGCTCAAAACTGTAAAGCCTTCTCTCTTAACTACAACAAACCTAGACTTAAAATAAAAGATCCATAGATCTAACTACATTTAAAAATTGCATCTGATGGGGAATATTTATATAATGGAAAACTAGTTAGCCATAAAAAAGAATGAAATAATGCTATTTGCAGCAACAGGGATGGACTTCAACATTATCACCCTAAGTGATGTAAGTCACACAAAGACACGTATTATATCATACTTCTTATATGTAGAATATAAAAAGAACTTTTTCACACAACAGACAGAGACTCATAGACACAGAAAACAAACTTATGGTGACGACAGTGGAAAGCGGTGTAGGGGAAGGGATAAATTAGGATGTTGGGATTAACATATACACATTAATAGATATAAAATAACCAACAGAGATCTACTGTACAACATAAGGAACTGCATTTAATATTCTGCAAGAAAAATCTGAAATGGAATATGTGTGTACATGTTAGTGTGTGTGTGAGTGAGTGTGTATGTGTATTAGTCACTCAGTCATGCCCAATGCTTTGGGAACCCATAGACTATAGCCTGCCAGGCTTCTCTGTCTATGGAATTTCCCAGGCAAGAATAATGGAATTGGAAGTCATTTCCTTCTCCAGGCTGCTGTTGCTACTGCTGCTAAATCGCTTCAGTCGTGTCCGACTCTGTGCGAAACCATAGACTGCAGCCTACCAGGCCCCCTGTCCCTGGGATTCTCCAGGCAAGAACACTGGAGTGGGTTGCCATTTCCTTCTCCAATGCATGAAAGTGAAAACTGAAAATGAAGTTGTTCAGTCGTGTCTGACTCTTAGCAATACCATGGACTGCAGCCCACCAGGTTCCTCCATCCATGGGATTTTCCAGGCAAGAGTACTGGAGTCGGGTTCCATTGCCTTCTCCAGTGCATGAAAGTGAAAAGTGAAAGTGAAGTCGCTCAGTAGTGTCTGACTCCTAGCGACCCCATGGACTGCAGCCTACCAGGCTCCTCCATCCATGGGATTTGCCAGACAAGAGTACTGGAGTGGGTTGTAATTGCCTTCTCCCTCCAACAGCATACATACTCTAAAAGCTCCCTTCTTAACACAAAACCAATAACACCTGTGAACTCCACATTCCTCTTCAGTTACCATCCAGTTTTTCATTGCCTGTCCCAATAACATTGTCTACTGAATGTTTATGTGTATTCATTACAGTCCAGCTTCCAAGGGGACTATTTACTGAAATGACTTCCGGCCAAAGGCACTGGCACTGGTCCTCACCTTAACCGTTTAGCAGTGTTTGTCCACTAGAGTTGAGCAATCTCTTGTCTTGGCCTGAGCACTGTATAATGCTGCTCTATTTCAATAAGTACTCAGTGCTAATATTTCTTCCCCTACAAACAAGGAATCTGGAGAATGTACCTGTCATCAACCTGATCCACTTCCCTTAAAATGCTCTCATCATTCACGTGCAACAGACCACTTGGTATTTTCAAATATTGGTACAATCACACGTTCATCCAGTGTCCTTTTGTCATCATTCTTTTTCTTTACTTCCTTTCTGTGCACACCAGGATGGCTACTTTTGTGATCCACAAAATAGCCAATGTTTTCTAATAATTCAACTGATAAAGAATAAAAAAACAACCAATCCTTATAAAGTTCCAAATCTCATCCATCTTAAGTCATTGATTAATTCACAAGACAGTTATAGTGTACCAACCATATGCAAGAAAACAAATTCTTCCTTCAAACACAGATATGATTATGATACAATATGATATATAAAACTTGACATATGAAAGTGATAAGTGAAATAAGGAAGGATTTTCAGAAGAAGTGAAGCAAGGAGGTCATAAGCAACAGAAAAGGAGAAAATCACTCTACGTGGAGATTCAAATGTGAGCACAAACATCAGGCACAGGGCATCTGGGTTGTTTCCAAAGAACCTGGAAATAAGAGCACAAAATACATGGAAGAAAGTAGAGAGATGCATCTGGAAAGACACTGAGAAGAACCTCAATGGCTACACTGCAATCCTGGAGTCCACTGGCTAAGCACCTTGACTTTTAGACATGAGAGTCATGAGTAGATTTACATTATATTTTTTGTTTTGCTTCTAAATATAATCATGGTGAATTTAGGGACTTCCCTGGTGCCCCAGTGCTTAGGAGTTCACCTAGCAATAAAGGGGGAAGGCATTCCATTCCTGGTCAGGGAAGATCCCACATGCCATGGTACAACTAAACCGTGCACAGCAGCTACTGAAGCCAGCATCCCAGAGCCCACACTCAGCATCAAGAGAAGCCACCACACTGAGAAGCCCAAGCACTGTGGCAGCAAAAACCCAGCACAGCCAAAAATACATGAAAAAAGAGAATTCACAGAAAAAAGTCACACTTAATTTAAGTGGTATTTTAAATGACATAAGGCACATATACCATAAGAAACCAAGGAAATATTTGGCCAGGGGAGGAAAGCTCACATTTAAACCACCCGCATGATGCTGCGACAGCACATCACAGTTGAGAGACCGATGCCTCATCGGTTCTCCCGCCACCATCAGCAATTTGGCCTCCCTCCATGGACATACTCAAAGTGCTAGGAGAGAAATCTGCCAGCCAAGATTACTCTTTTCAGAAAATTTGTCTTTCAGAAATGAAAGAGATATAAAAACTGTCCCAGACAATGCAAACATGATGGAGTTCATCACCACTAGTCCTGCCTCATGAGAAATGCTGAAAGAAGTCCTCAAACTGAAATAAAAGGATGTTTATTCGTGACAAAACAAATTTAAATATACAACATACTGATTAAGGCAAATATGCAGTCAAATCCCGACTACTCAAATATGTAACATGGTGGTATGTTAACAAAGGAACTCTAGTAATAAGGCTAAAGGACAAGAGTATTAAAAATAACTGTATCTCTAGTAAAATAGAAAATCTGTACATCACAAACATTATCTCAAGTTAGAAATTATTTTATACGAACATAACAAGGGACGTGCTGTTACATATGGATATAGGATTACCTATCAGAAACCTCATTCTGCATAGCAGGAAACTCCTTATTGCTGTTTCCTCCACTCTTTCTGTGCTGAAACAATCCACTCTCATCAGCAACATTGCATATGTTCTCTGATACCTCCACTTCACTACATTTGTGTTTCTTTTCTTCAACCTTTAATGGAAGTTTGACACTAAAAATAATTGCTATGTATTGATTATAAAGATCTTTGTTTTCAATTTTATTATTTGACTCAGTGTTCACCCTGAATTTAAGTGATAAAAATATTTTTGTGTTTATTTTAATTTTATCACTTACAAGTGACTGAAATTTTTGTAAAATCTGCTCCTTTCTGTTTGAGAAAAAGAAACAAAATTCACCCAAATTTCAAAAATGGCTTTCTTAATAAGATGCAATTACTCATATTCAGTCTTCCCCATCTGACTGGGAAAGACAGAGAAAGAAAAAGACAAAGACACAAAATCTGTCCTCTTTGGTTTTTACCACCTGGACTTTCCATTAAACAGCAGGATTAGAGGATGTGACCCCTTTGCGCCTCAGAAAGGAAACATTCTTCTCTCTGCACTAAAGGTATTCTTTCCCGTCTACCATTTACAATTCTTTTTTCACTTGAATCTGGGACATAGCAAAAAAGTGACGGTGTTCACTAAATTAAATGAACCAGAGTTTACAAAAACACATGGAGCAGAATGAAACTTAGGAGTTGTTAGTTAGTGTGGAATTCTGGAATATAAGTAATGCTTGCCAATTCCACATTTAATAACCATCAAAACTTACAGCNGGTGTGATTAGATTGACTAGTTTTCTGTTTTCTGTGAGTATGGTTTCAGTGTGTTTGCCCTCTGATGCCCTCTTGTAAGACCTATCGTCTTGCTTGGGTTTCTCTTACCTTGGGTATGGGGTATCTCTTCATGGCTGCTATAGCAAAGCGTAGCCGCTGCTCCTTACCTTGGACGAGGGGTATCTCCTCACCACCGCCATTCCTGATCTCAGTCGTGGGGTAGCTCCTCAGGGCCGCACTCTTAGTGCGCCAGTCAGGGCCTGTGAGGCGCTCTTAGTGCTGTCTCTTATACACATCTAAAAAAAAAAAGTTCAAGGTTTTTTTTTAAAGCCCCTAGACTGGCACTCCCTAGCATTTTACGGCACCAAAAGAGATGATACAATTCTGGAACGTTGAATGTTATATATTACCAAATTAAATTATCAGATTAATCAGATAAGTTAAAAATGTGACTTTGGCACAGTAACTCAATGCCTTAGTTGGGGGTGGGGCTCATCTACTTTTTTCTTTTTTTAAACAGGAGAATACATAGAGTTTTTTTGTTTCTTTCTTTTTTTTTTTTTTTTTGGTCTTTTTGTCTGTTGTTCAAACTCATTCAAAGCACTTCTTACACAAAAAAGAGCAAACAAACAATTTTAAAAACTTATTACTGAAAAAAGAAAAATCTCACAGCATCTCAGAACTTAGTCTTCTCCTTTGTAGATAAACACTTAATTATTTTTTTTTTTCTTTTTGGCTCAGGGTTTATACTATTTATGGGCTTCCCTGGTGGCTCAAATATTAAAGAATCCACGTTCAATGTGGGAGACCTGGGTTCAATCCTTGGGTTAGGAAGATCCTCTGGAGAAGGGAACAGCTAGCCACTCTCGTATTCTTTCTGGCCTGGGATATTCCATGGGCAGAGGAGCATGGCAGGCTACAGTCCAAGGGTTCACAAAGACTTGGATATGTCTGAGCAACTTTCACACACACACACACAAACACACACACACACACAATCTATGTAACAAAATCACACATGCCAAAACTTTCTACATTTTAGTAAACAACATAATGGAAATGTCTGTCTCAAACATCTGAGAGTGCTGATTAACGCATATTTGGGAGCATATGTATTTGTTATTAAAAAGATCCTGAAGAGGCCATGCTGGAAATATAAGTGCCCAGTGATTGCAGAAAGCAGAGATCACACATATTCAACCACAATGAAGAGATTAGAGGAAACACATGTTCATGTTCCATGTCTCAGTCAGTGTTTTCTTCCCATTCTATGGAAATATAACTTATATTTAACGCAACAGAATTAAAGGCGGGGGGAAAGATGGAAAATGTTAGCTGATTATTCTTCTTAAGCAATTTCCTTGGTGCTTATTCTGGCTCAGAAGACCACATGGTACATAGCTAAATGAGTTTCCCAGTCCATATGAAGACTGATGGAGAAGAATTAGATATGAGAATTGATTGAAGGACAAAAGCCATGAAAATAGTTTCTTGAATTAATGTGTTATTAACATGTTATTGATATGATAATCGATTTCTACACAATTACCTCTTTGGATTACACCACTTTATTCATAAATGGACAATAAAAATGGACCACATCATCAAGAAAAAGAAAAACCAAAGCAAGAGAAAATGAGAAACTCTTTTGGAAGTTAAATTTTCTCTTTTTCCAGAGCCAGCAACTCTACTTGAAACATGTCTATTTCATTCTTAAACCTCTACATATCCTTTTCTAATTCTTCATTTATATACACTTCAGATGCGCCTTGACTATTAGGTGGAGAAGAATTTCCATTTTCTTATTCGGGTTCCATGCTTTTATTATCACTAGCACTGCAATTATCTGCATGCAGTGGCTTCTGGAACCAGTCCTGTATTGCTTTATGTTTCAGATCAGTATTTTAACAACAGCAAGGGGAATGAGAATTTTTATTTGAATTCTATGTTTCATCTTACCAGAGTAGACAAACCACAGACTAGAATGACATACCTGTCCCGTGTCTAATTTTCGATTAGTTGGATCTTGTCTCATATTTTGTGACACTTGCATATCAATCTCTTGGTGTTTCACTTTGAATATAACTACTGGCTCCCCTACTATTTTATTTTCTGTATCATTATAAAAACTCTCCTCAATTTTCATAAACATATGTTCAATGTCGACTTGATCATTTTAAAAATCTACTTTATTTTCAGGGAAACAAAGCTTTGAAGATGACCAACAAGACTATCCAAGGGACCCAAAGTTTAGAGACCATGGAAAAACATTTTTGAGACTGGGTTCTTTTTGTTCAGGAAATCCTTGGAATACTAGAGAGATAGATACTCCAAATGCATCTTTTCCCTCACAACCAGGTATATTATTTGTGAGATTAGGAGATATTTCCTTTTGGTTTGCTCCTTCTTTAGGGTTATCACATAGTGGATCTTCCTCAGGAGAAACGGAAATTTGGTATCCCTCACAAAATATCACTGAACTTCCACTTTAACTCATTTTTGATAGGTGTTAACTTATCTTTCCATTCTAATTTGCCTTGTTTGATACACATTTTCTCATACAGTACTACACCAGATATTTAAAGTTTTACATACCTGTGCATGGTTACTCTCATCTTCATCAAGTTTTTCTTGTTCTCCTTCTGTTATCATTTCTAAATCTAGTTCTCTTGACAGATCTGCATGTTTAGTTAAAATTACTTAGAATGTTTAGATAACAGACATAGTCCTCATTTAAAACAGAGATCTAAAACATTGTATGAAATGACAGGTTAAATCAATCTTAATCTTCAGCTCAATATTTACTTCTTAAAGAACTACTTCCAATGACCTGATAACTTCAACAAATCATTTGGGAAATACCAAATGTGACCAGGTTACAGACACACAAACAGCTCAAAGATTCAGTCACAGATTGATCCAAACAGCAGTGAACAAAACAATCAAAAACCAAAAAAAAAAAAAAAAATACAGGACAGACATATAAAGTCACCATACATTCTTCTCTCTACTTCATAACAGGAAATTTTTAACAACATGCCAAGCATCAACTGCAACATTATTCATGGTTTACCAAATTCCTCTTACCTTTTAGCTTTTATCAATTTATTCATCTGAAATGCTTCCCTCTACCCTTCCAACAAATTACTTTTCATATTTTAAGGCTCAACCTGCTTTGTGAAGTTGTCTTTGATTACTCTCATCTTTCCCCTGATAAAGAGGTACACCTTTCCTTGTAGCTCCCTTAGTACTTTAAATATATTTTTAATGTATACTTCTAGATTTTCCTAGTGATATATAGAGATCTGAACTGTAAATTATTTCTTTACATGTCCATCTTCTTGGTTCCTAGACTGCAGATGACAAGCTCTTAAAAGTCACCTCAGTATATATAGCATTTTTTTAATTTATTTTTTTAATTGAAGGATAATTGTTTTATAGAATTTTGTTGTTTTCTGTCAAACCTCAACATGAATCAGCCACAAATACACATATATCACCACTTTTGAACCTCCTTCTCATCTCCCTCCCCATACCACCCCTCTAGGTTGATACAGAACTCCAGTGTCTTTTATTCAATAATTATTTCTCGGGTTTCTGCTCAGTACTAGATACTGGAGTTTCATGAAAAAATGTAGAAAAAGGTGTCAGGGATGGCTTTTCTATAGATAATGCCTGAGTGCAGACTTACACAGTTTAAGGGAACAGAGGGCAAGAGAGGGAGAACATTTCAGGCTGTAGCAAGATGGGGAGAGAAGCACACACACCACAGGGTAGATATTTGCCAAAAGTGAAGGGATGGGAGTGACAAAGGACATGGCATTCAGTCCAATTACTTCATGGCAAAGAGATGGGGAATCAATGAGAAGAGAAATAGACTGTTTACTTAGGCTCCAAAATCAATGCAGATGATGACTGTAGTCACAAAATTAAAGGACATCTGCTCCTTGGAAGAAAAGATATGACAAACTTAGCATATTAAAAAGCAGAGACGTTACTTTGCTGACAAAGGTCCATCTAGTCAAAGCAAAGACTTTTCCAGTAGTCATGTATGGATAGGAGAGTTGGACCAAAAATAAGATTGAGCACCAAAGAACTGATGCTTTTCAACTGTGGTGTTTGGAAAGATTCATGACAGTCCCTTGGGCTGCAAGGAGATCCAACCAGTCAATCCTAAACAAAATCAGTTCTGAACATTCATTGGAAAGACTGAATCTGGCGTTAAAGCTCCAGTACTTTGGCTACCAGATTTGAAGAGCTGACTCATTAGAAAAGACCCTGAGACTGAGAAAGGTTGAAGTAAGGAGGGGAAGGGAATGACAGAGGATGAGATGGTTAAATGGCATCACCGACTCCATGAACGTGAGTTGAGCAAGCACCAGGAGATGGTGAAGGACAGGGAAGCCTGATGTGCTGCAGTCCATGGGGCCACATAGAATCAGACATGGCTGAATAACTGAAGACCAACAACAGAGTCAAGTGACGAGGGCGTCAGCAGCAGTTCAGAATTCTAGAGCAAAGGACTGAAAAGTCTAGAGATAGTGGGTCAGTTTGAAGTCAGATTATGAGAGCATCAATGGTGCTTTAAGAGGTCTAGACATTAATGTGGCTCAGATTGCCTCATGGTCATGTGTGCTTTTGAGATTGGTGACTCTAAACACCACGGGAGGGACAAATCTGAAGGGCATACAAATGACTGGAGGAAGGCGAATCTGAAGGTATTAATACTGGAAATAACAAAGTGATGCAGGCCTGAACTGAAGGAGTGTTTACAGAAAATATTTAGGATATAAAACTTTCAGGATACAGTATAGAATAAATCTTTAAGAAACCAATAAATGTACAAATCCAGGCACCCTGAAGGATACAATAACTGCTCGTTATTTTATAAAATGTATTGACTGAGAAGAAAATGATCAACAAGATCTGACTGAAGTGGCTTCTATCTATATTGTAGTTTTCCTATCTCACATTGTCTAGTGTTGAAAGGACTCGTGTAGGCATTTTTTAAAATGTGTTTTCCCTGGACCTACCAAGCTCATAGAGAGATAAGAGCAAAGGACTCAATTGTATAGATTAAAAGAAAAAAAAAAGGCAAACAAGTTGAGTTTAGAGCCTGTAGTCACTATTCTAGGAGATAACTGAGAATATTCTGTGAATGCAAGGTGAGGATAGAAAAGAAAAAAACGTACAGGAGTGAAAAAAGAAAGAGTGGATGATTTCCTACCATAGTCCTGACCAGATGTATGATTAAGGGCACTAAATCAATTAGTATTTATGGACACCATATTCTTAGACATGGTTACTCAATAGACTGGGCATCCCAGTAGAATCAGAATTGACTTTCTACATACTGCTTTTAAGTGATACACCATTCCTTTATAACAACTTCCCATGTGAACTCTCCAGATCAGATCAGATCAGTCACTCTGTTGTGTCCGACGCTTTGCAACCCAATGAATCGCAGCATGCCAGGCCTCCTTGTCCATCACCAACTCCCAGAGTTCACCCAGACTCACGTGCATCTAGTCAGTGTTGCCATCCAGACATCTCATACTCTATCATCCCCTTCTCCTCTTTCCCCCAATCCTGCCCAGCATCAGAGTCTTTTCCAATGAGTCAACTCTTCGCATGAGGTGGTCAAAGTACTGGAGTTTCAGCTTTAGGATCATTCCTTCCAAAGAAATCCCAGGGCTGATCTCCTTCAGAATGGACTGGTTGGATCTCCTTGTGGTGCAACGGACTCTCAAGAGTCTTCTCCATACCACAGTTCAAAAGCATCAATTCTTCAGCGCTCAGCTTTCTTCACAGTCCAATTCTCACATCCATACATGACCACAGGAAAAACCATAGCCTTGACTAGAAGAAGTTCATTAAAAATACTAAAACAGGTTGATATACTATGGACACAGTTGAGAAAGAGGTACTATGCAGCAAATTTCCCATGACTCCCATTCCCACTGGGAAAGCCAATTCTAAGAAATAGGAAGTCACAGAAACCACAACAATTATTTTAATATTTGGTATCAGAGTTGCTTTTGCAGTTATATTGAATATAATCATGACGAATACTTATGAATTGACAGACATATAAAAACATTGCTACAACGTCCCGTTTGGAGAAGGCAGCCTCTAGATGGTTACTTAGTCTCCCAAATAGTCCCAGAGTTCTAAACATAATCCTGCTACCCACTCTCAGGTGTATTCTAAACACCAGCCTGAATGAACTTATGTTTTCCTAACTCTTTTTGCTATTTATTGTATTACTATGGTCAGAGGAAGAATGCAAACACCTTGCTAAAGGTATTGATTGGCTGTAGGTTGCATAAAAGGAGTCAGCACAAGGCAGACTTTGCCAGAGAATCTAATTTGAAACCATCAGAATGATGGTAAGTCCGTGCCTTACCACCAGCTGAGTGCTCTGGGCTTCTGCATTACCTTCTTTGCTTCCTCTGTTTCCTGGCAGCTCCGACTTGCATAGCTGACGGAGCGAGTAATTCTCTACTGGGAACACCTCTACAGGCTTCATCTTCATTTTACCTATTATGATCTTCTGTCCAAATTATATGGATGCTGACTTGTTTTTGGTCATTGAATGGGAAACCAATGCACATTGACCATCAACTTTCAAATGCCTGACTCTTTGACAAATCTCATTATTGAGGCTCAAAACAGCAGAAGCCCAATTTGAAAAATGTGAAAACAAAGTCTCCGTTTAATAGAATGTGAGAATACAACTCTGACTAACTTTACAAAGTCTTTCTTCAGAGAATCAGTTCCATGCCCTCCTCTCCCCTGAAACTCACTAGTCCTTCACAGCTTACAGTATCTCATATGTCACGGTGATTCATGAAGAGATGTAAACTAGTGTGTCTCATTGCTTCTACTTTTGAGTTGCCTAGTATTACTGATTTTGATTCACTCAACTTCTATTATATATTCTGTATTCCATAAGAACTTTACCAATAATTATTTTTTTCAACATCAGTTCAGTTCAGTTGCTCAGTCGTGTCTGCCTCTTTGTGACCTCATGAACTGCAGCACGCCAGGCCCCCCACCCACACATCACAAACTCCTGGAGTATGCCCAGACTCATGTCCATTGTGTCAGTGATGCCATCCAATCATCTCATCCTCTGTCGTCCCCTTCTCCTCCTGCCCTCAATCTTTCCCAATATCAGGGTCTTTTCAAATGAGTCAGCTCTTTGCATCAGGTGGCCAAAATATTGGAGTTTCAGCTTCAACATCAGTCCTTCCAATGAACACTCAGCGTTGATTTCTTTAGGATGGACTGGATGGATTTCCTTGCAGTCCAAGGGACTCTCAAGAGTCTTCTCAAACACTACAGTTCAAAAGCATCAATTCTTCTGCATTCAGCTTTCTTTTTAGTCCAACTCTCACATCCATGCATGACTATTTGTGAACATACAAATATATTATTAAGAAAATGCATATCTACTTTATTTTGCACTTAATTGTGCCTTATAATACTGTGTGTTCTAGAGACCATGGTTTTAAAAATACTTTTAATGAATGCTACTACTTTAATTAATGTTACAAAACTAGACAACATTAAAAATAAAAGATATCACTTTGCTGACAAAGGTCCATACAGCCAAAGCCATGGTTTCTTCGGTAGTCATGTACAAATGTGAGAGTTGGACCATAAAGAAGGCTGAGTGCCAAAGAGTTGATGCTTTCAAAGAGTGGTGCTAGAGAAGACATTTGAGAGTCCCTTGGACACAAAAGAGATCAAACCAGTCAATCCTAAGAGAAATCAATGCTGAATATTGACTGGAAGGACTGATGCTGAAACTAAAGCTCCAATACTTTGGGTACCTGATGTGAAGAGCTGAATCACTGGAAAAGACCTTGATGCTGGGAAAGATTGAGGACAGGAGGAGAATGGGGATGGCAGAGGATGAGATGGTGAGATAGCATCGCTGATGCAATGGATATGAGCTCGGGCAAACTCCAGGATATGGTGAGGCACAGGGAGGACTATGTGCCGCAGCCCATGGGCTCACAAATAGTTGGATCCGACTTAGTGACTAACCACCACCACCAATGACAACTTCTTTAATTACAAATAGATGATCATTCCTCAGATTATCCTTATCTTCAGAATTGATTTTTTAAATCCTGGATAAACATCAAAAACTTATATGAGACATAATAGTCTTGTTGGTGACCAAATGTTTCCACATGAATATAGGATAAGTCTAGGACCACACTGGATCCAAAGACCACAGAGCACCATGAGGGAAGAATGAACACAACACAGAAATATTTGCTTTTTTTTTAAAAAAAAAAAAAAAAGGAACTCTCAAGAGAAATCTTAAGAGAAATCAAAAAAACAAGCATGGAATGTAAAAGTGAAACTTTAAACCCCATTTCAACACAAGGGTCCCTTTATCATTTCACATACAACCATGCCAGTGGTTTAAAATGGTGGTTCTGTACTGTGCCCTAAGAATTCCTGAAGTCTAGAGACCCACTGGGCCATGGGATCCAGACGTTAAAACTCTTTTCACAAGAACTCTGATCTTTACTTCCATGCTCAATTATGTTCTAAGTGCACACAGGAGTTCTCTAGAGACAGGATTTGGGATATCAGAACTCTAATGACTAATGGAATAAGCCATTATGATTGAGTGTGACTGTATTTTTACCTATTTTAGTTTTATTTTCTAGAAGTCTCTGGGTGAGGTGAGGGTTGGAGGTGGCCTGCTACACGGTCACTGAGTGCAGCAGTGCATGCATGGGACCTGTTGAGGAGGTGACACTATCTTCATTACCTCCACCAGAGTTTAGCCTCAGGTCAAACAACAGAGAGAGAACACAGCCCCACCCATCAACAGAAAATTGGATAAAAGATTTACTGAGCATGGCCCCTCCCATCAGAACAGGATCCAGGTTCCCACTCAGTCAGTCTTTGCAATCAGGAAGTTTCCAAAAGCCACTTATCCTTATCCATCATAGGGCAAGCAGACTGAAAACTTCGATCACAGAAAACAAACCAAACTGATCACATGGACCACAGACTTGTCTAATTCAGTGACATTATGAGCAAGCCATGCTGTGAAGGGCCATCCAAGACAGATGGGTTATGCTGGAATGTTCTGAAAAACATGGTTCACTGGAGAAGGGAATAATAAACCACTTCAGTATTCTTGCCTTGAGAATCCCATAAACAGTATGAAAAGACAAAAAAGATAGGACACTGAAAGATAAACTCCCCATCAGCAGGAAAGTAGGTGTCCAATATGCTAAGAGATTGGTGGAGAAATAAATCCAGAAAGAATAAACAGATAAAGCCAAAGCAAAAGCAACAATTAGCTGTGGATGTGACTGGTGATGGAAGTCAAGTCCAAGATTGTAAAGAGCAATACTGCATCAGATCACATAAGATGAGTAGCTCAGTCCTTTCCGAAGCTTTGCAACCCCATGGACTGCAGCACGCCAGGCCTCTCTGTTCATCATCAACTCCTGGAGGTCACTCGGACTCACATCCATCGAGTCAGTAATGCCATCCAGCCATCTCATCCTCTGTCCTCCCCTTCTCCTCCTGCCCCCAATCCCTCCCAGCATCAGAGTCTTCTCCAATGAGTCAACTCTTTGCATGAGGTGGCCAAAATACTGCAGTTTCAGCTTCAGCATCATTCCTTCTAAAGAAATCCCAGGGCTGATCTCCTTCAGAATGGACTGGTTGAATCTCCTTGCAGTCCAAGGGACTCTCAAGAGTCTTCTCCAACACCACAGATCAAAAGCATCAATTTTTCAATGCTCAGCCTTCTTCACAGTCCAGCTCTCACATCCATACATGACCACAGGAAAGACTATAGCCTTGACTAGGCGAACCTTTGTTGGCAAAGTAATGTCTCTGGTTTTCAATATGTTATCTAGGTTGGTCTTAACTTTCCTTCACATTCCAGTATGTCTGGCTCCAGGTCAGTGATCACACCATCATCATTATCTGGCTCGTGAAGCTGTTTTTTGTACAGTTCTTCTGTGGATTCTTGCCACCTCTTCTTAATATATCCTGCTTCTGTTAGGTCCATACCATTTCTGTCCTTTATCGAGCCCATCTTTGCATGAAATGTGCTTTGGTATCTCAGATTTTCTTGAAGAGATCCCTAGTCTTTCCCATTCATTTGTTTTCCTCTATTTCTTTGCATTGATCACTGAAGAAGGCTTTCTTATCTCTTCTTGCTATTCTTTGGAAATCTGCATTCAGATGTTTATATCTTTTCTTTTCGCCTTTGCTTTTCGCTTCTCTTCTTTTCACAGCTATTTGTAAGGCCTCCCCAGACAGCCATTTTGCTTTTTTGCATTTCTTTTCCATGGGGATGGTCTTGATCCCTGTCTCCTGTACAATGTCACGAACCTCATTCCATAGTTCATCAGGCACTCTATCTATCAGAT
>SJYM01004532.1:0-11797 GCA_006410775.1 Tragelaphus imberbis | reverse complement strand
GTGATCACACCATCATGATTATCTGGGTCATGAAGATCTTTTTTTTTTTTTTTGTACAGTTCTGTGTATTCTTGCCACCTCTTCTTAATATCTTCTTCTCTTAGGTCCATACCATTTCTGTCCTTTATTGAGCCCATCTTTGCATGAAATGCTCCCTTTGTATCTCTGATTTTCTTGAAGAGATCTCTAGTCTTTCTCATTCTATTGTTTTCCTCTATTTCTTCATATTGATCGCTGAAGAAGGCTTTCTTATCTCTTCTTCCTATTCTTTGGAACTCTGCATTCAGATGCTTATATCTTTCCTTTTCTCCTTTGCTTTTTGCCTCTCTTGTTTTCACAGCTATTTGAAAGGCCTCCCCAGACAGCCATTTTGCTTTTTTGCATTTCTTTTCCATGGGGATGGTCTTGATCCCTGTCTCCTGTACAATGTCACGAACCTCATTCCATAGTTCATCAGGCACTCTCACTATCAGATCTA
Organism: Tragelaphus imberbis; assembly: GCA_006410775.1. Lineage (NCBI taxonomy): Eukaryota > Metazoa > Chordata > Mammalia > Artiodactyla > Bovidae > Tragelaphus > Tragelaphus imberbis. The sequence continues at coordinate 11,319 of SJYM01004532.1, read as the reverse complement.
GGCCCTTAAATCTGTTTCTCACTTCCACTGTATAATTATAAGGAATTTTATTTAGGTCATACTTCAATGGTTTAGAGGTTTTCCCTACTTTCTTCAATTTAAGTCTGAATTTCACAAAAAGGAGTTCATAATCTGAGCCACAGTCAACTCCTGGTCTAGTTATGCTGACTGTAGAGAGCTTCTCCATCTTTCGCTGCAAAGAATATAATCAATCTGATTTTGGTGTTAACCATGTGGTGATGTCCATGTATAGAGTCGTCTCTTGTGTTGTTGGAAGCGGGTGTTTGTTATGACCACTGCATTTTCTTGGCAAAACTCTATTAGTCTTTGACCTACTTAATTCCATATTCCAAGGCCAAATTTACCGGTTACTCCAGGTGTTTCTTGACCTCCTACATTTGCATTCCAGTCCCCTATAATGAAAATTACATCCTTTTTGGGTCTTAGTTCTAAAAGGTATTGTAGGTCTTCATAGAACTGTTCAACTTCAGCTTCTTCAGTGTTACTGGCTGTGGCATCCACTTGGATTACTGTGATGTTGAATGGTTTGCTTGGAAATGAACAGAGATCATTCTGTCGTTTTTAAGATTGCATCCAAGTACTGCATTTCGGACTCTTTTGTGGACCATGATGGCTACTCCATTTCTTCTGAGGTATTCCTGCCCACAGTAGTAGATATAATGGTCATCTGAGTTAAATTCACCCATTCCAGTCCATTTCAGTTTGATGATACCTAGAATGTCGACATTCACTCTTGCCATCTCTTGTTTGACCACTTCCAATTTCCCTTGATTCATGGACCTGACATTCCAGGTTCCTATGCAATATTGCTCTTTATGGCATTGGACATTGCTTCCATCACCAGTCACATCCACAGCTGGGTATTCTTTTTCCTTTGGCTCCGTTCCTTCATTCTTTCTTGAGTTATTTCTCCACTGGTCTCCAGTAGCATATTGGGCACCTACTGACCTTGGGAGTTCCTCTTTCTGTATCCTATCATTTTGCCTTTTCATACTGTTCATGGTGTTCTCAAGGCAAGAATACTGAAGTGGTGTGCCATTCCCTTCTCCAGTGGATCACATTCTGTCAGATCTCTCCAGCATGACCTGTCCATCTTGGGTTGCCTGATGAGCATGCCTTAGTTTCATTGAGTTAGAAAAGGCTGTGGTCCTAATGTGATTAGATTGACTAGTTTTCTGTGATTATGGTTTCAATGTCCCTGCACTCTGATGCCCTCTTGGAGCACCTACCATTCTACTTGGGTTACTCTTACCTTGGACGTGGGGTATCACTTCACGGCTGCTCCAGCAAAGCGCAGCCACTACTCCTTACCTTGGACAAGGGGTATCTCCTCACTGCCACCCTTCCTGACCTTCAACGTGAGATACCTATTCTAGGCCCTCCTGCATCCGTTCAGCCATAGATCCTTGGGCCCTCAAATGGACTGGAATGGGTGAATTTAACTCAGATGACCATTATGTCTACTACTGTGGACAAGAATCCCTTAGAGCAAATGGTGTAGCCATCACAGTCAACAAGAGTCCGAAAAGCAGTATTTGGAAGCAATCTCAAAAATGACAGATGATCTCTGTTCGTTTCCAAGGCAAACCTTTCAAAACACAATAATGCAAGTCTATGCTCTGTCCAGTAATGCTGCACAAGCTGAACTTGAACGGTTCTGTGATGACCTGCAAGACCTTCTAGAACTACCACCAAAAAAAAAGATATTTTCAATATAGGGTATTGGAATGTACACAAGGAATTCAAGAGATACCTGGAGTAACAGGTAAATTTGGCCTTGGAGAACAAAATGAAGCAGGACAAAGGCAAACCGAGCTTTGCCAAGAGAACGTACTGGTCATAGTAAACACCCTCTTCCAACAGCACAAGGGAAGACTCTACACATGGACATCACCGGATGGTCAACACCAAAATCAGACTGATTCTGTTCTTTGCAGCCAAAGATGGAGACACTCTATACAGTCAGCAAAAACAAGATCAGGAGCTGACTGTGGCTCAGATCATGAACTCCTTATTGCCAAATTCAGACTTAAATTGAAGAAAGTAGGGAAAACAACTAGACCATTCAAGTAAGACCAAAATAAAATTCCTTAAAGTTATACAGTGGTCGTGACAAGTAGATTCAAGGGATTAGTTTTGATATACAGAGAGCCTGAAGAACTATGGATGGAGATTCATGACATTGGACAGGAGGCATTGGTCAAGAACATGCCAGAGAAAAAGAAATTCAAAGAGGCAAAATGGTTGTCTGACGAGGCCTTATAAACAGCTGAGAAAATAAGAGAAGCTAAAGGCAAGGGAGAACAGGAAAGATATACCCATTTGAATGCAGAGTACCAAAGAATAGCAAGTAGAGGTAAGAAAGCCTTTCTCAGTGGTCAATGCAAAGAAATAGAGGAAAATAAAAGATGGGAAAGACTAGAAATCTCCTCAAGAGAGTAACAGATAACAAGGGAACGTTTCATGCAAAAATGGGCACAATAAAGGACAGAAATAGTATGGACCTAAGAGATGCAGAAGATATTAAAAGAGGTGGTAAGAACATACACATAAAAAATATATAGAAAAGATCTTCATGATCTAGATAAGCATGATGGTGTGATCCTTTACTTAGAGCCAGACATCCTGGAATGCGAAGTCAAGTCGGCCTTAGGGAGCATCACTACAAACAAAGCTAGTGGAGGTGATGGAATTGCAGTTGAGCTATTTCAAATCCTAACAGATGATGCTATAAAAGGGCTGCACTCAATATGCTAGCAAATCTGGAAATATCAGCAGTAGCTACAGGATTGGAAATGTTCAGTTTTCATTCCAATCCCAACGAAAGGCAATGCCAAAGAATGCTCAAACTACCACACAATTGCACTCATCGCACACTCTAGCAAAGTAATATTCAATATTCTCCAGGCCAGGACTCAACAGAACATGAAATGTGAACTTCCAGACATTCAAGCTGGATTTAGAAAAGGCAGAGGAACCAGAGATCAAACTGACAGCATCCACTGTATCATAGAAAAAGCAAGAGAGTTCCAGAAAAACATCTACTTCTGCTTTATTGACCACCCCAAAGCTTTTAACAAAGGTTCGCCTAGTCAAGGCTATGGTTTTTCCTGTGGTCATGTATAGATGTGAGAGCTGGACTGTGAAGAAGGCTGAGCGCTCAAGAATTGATGCTTTTGAACTGTGGTGTTGGAGAAGACTCTTGAGAGTCCCTTGGAGTGCAAGGTGATCCAATAGTCCATTCTGAAGGAGATCATGCCTGGGATTTCTTTGGAAGGAATGATGCTAAAGTTGAAACTCCAGTATTTTGGCCACCTCATGCGAAGAGTTGACTCATTGGAGAAGACTCTGATGCTGGGAGGGATTGGGGGCAGGAGGAGAAGGGGACGACAGAGGATGAGATGGCTGGATGGCATCACTGACTCGATGGATGTGAGTCTGATTGACCTCTGGGAGTTGGTGATGGACAGGGAGGCCTGGGGTTCTGCAGTTCATAGGGCCACAAAGAGTCAGACAGGACTGAGCGACTGATCAGATCTGATCTAATCTAAAGCTTTTAACTGTGTGAATCACAACAAACTGAAAATACTTACAGAGGTGGGAACACCAGACTTCCTCACCTACTTCCTAAGTAATCTATATGCAGATCAAGAAGCAACACTTAGAAATGGACATTTAACAAGAGACTGATTCCAAATAGGGAAAGGAGTATGTCAAGGCTGTATAATGTCACCCTGCTTATTTAACTTATACTCAGAGTACATCATGCAAAATTCTGGGCTGGATGAAGCACAAGCTGAAATAAAGGTGAAAGTGAAGTTGCTCAGTCATATCTGACTCGTTGCAACCCCATGGACTGTAGCCTACAAGGCTCCTCTGTCCATGGGATTTTCCAAACAATAGTATTGGAGGGGACTGTCATTTCCTTCTCCAGGGGATCTTCCCGATCCAGGGACTCAACCCGGGTCTATCATATTATAGACAGACGATTTACAATCTGAACCACCAGGAATTTCAAGATAGCCAGAAGAAATATCAATAACCACAGATATGCAGATGACACCCCCTTATAGCAGAAATTGAAGAAGAACTAAAGAGCCTTTGGATGAAAATGAAAGAGGAGAGTGAAAATGTTGGTTTAAAACTCAACATTCAAAAAACTCAGATCTTGGCATCTGGTCCCATCCCTTCATGCAAATAGATGGGGAAAGAATGGAAACAGTGACAGATTTGATGTGTGTGTTGGGGGCGGGGGGGTGGTGGTGGTGCAAAATCACTGCAGATGGTGACTGCACCCATAAAATTAAAAGAAGTTTGCTGCTTGGAAGAAAAGATATGACCAACCTTGACAACATATTAAAGAGCAGAGACATTACTTTGCCAACATCAGTCTGTCTCGTCCAAGCTATGGTTTTTTCCAGTAGTCACGTATGGATGTGAGAGTTGGATTGTACAGAAAGCTTCACATCAAATAATTGATGGGTTTGAATTGTAGTGTCAGAGGAGATTCTTAAGAGTCCGTTGGACTGCAAGGATATTCAACCACTCCATCCTAAGGGAATTCAGTCCTGAATATTCATTGAAAGGACTGAGGCTGAAGCTGAAACTCCAATACTTTGGGTACCTGATGTGAAGAACTGACTCACTGGAAAAGTCCCTGATGTTGGCAAAGACTAAAGGCGGGTTGAGAAGGGGAAGACAGAGGATGAGATGGCTGGATGGCATCACCAACTCGATGGACTTGAGTCTGAATAAACTCCGGGAGTTCTGATGGACAGTGAAGCCTGGTGTGCTGCAGTCCATGGGGTTGCAAAGAGCTGGGCACAACCGAACGAATGAACTCAACTAAACTCCCGTATAGTAAGCATCAATAGACATAAGCAAACGTTCCTTGGAATTCTCAATAAATTTTAGAAGTATAATAGGATCCTAAACCCAACAACTTTGAGAATCACCATTTCAAAAGAATATCTCTATTCAATAGTCATTAAAAGTATGATTACTTCCCCTACTTCTAATAATCACAGACACCACAAACTCTCACACACACCCAAACACATGCACATAGAAACAAACACACACACCCACACACAGCCTGCTCCTAAAAAACATCTGATTGGCCTACATTTATCTGTGTAACGATGCTATAAGAAACAATTATAAGCTGAAATACAACTGACATATTAGGAGGTGAAGTTTTACTCTAGGGAAACGTTAGAGTTCAAACAAGCATTTTTGGACATTGGAAAAAACTTAGAGTCTAAAATTTAATCTCGTAGAGTTCCTGAGAAGTATATAGATTCCAAACTGAAAACTTCAGAGTATCAAANAGGGAATTCAGTCCTGAATATTCATTGAAAGGACTGAGGCTGAAGCTGAAACTCCAATACTTTGGGCACCTGATGTGAAGAACTGACTCACTGGAAAAGTCCCTGATGTTGGCAAAGACTAAAGGCGGGTTGAGAAGGGGAAGACAGAGGATGAGATGGCTGGATGGCATCACCAACTCGATGGACTTGAGTCTGAATAAACTCCGGGAGTTCTGATGGACAGTGAAGCCTGGTGTGCTGCAGTCCATGGGGTTGCAAAGAGCTGGGCACAACCGAACGAATGAACTCAACTAAACTCCCGTATAGTAAGCATCAATAGACATAAGCAAACGTTCCTTGGAATTCTCAATAAATTTTAGAAGTATAATAGGATCCTAAACCCAACAACTTTGAGAATCACCATTTCAAAAGAATATCTCTATTCAATAGTCATTAAAAGTATGATTACTTCCCCTACTTCTAATAATCACAGACACCACAAACTCTCACACACACCCAAACACATGCACATAGAAACAAACACACACACCCACACACAGCCTGCTCCTAAAAAACATCTGATTGGCCTACATTTATCTGTGTAACGATGCTATAAGAAACAATTATAAGCTGAAATACAACTGACATATTAGGAGGTGAAGTTTTACTCTAGGGAAAGGTTAGAGTTCAAACAAGCAGTTTTGAACATTGGAAAAAACTGAGAGTCTAAAATTTAATCTCGGAGAGCTCCTGAGATGTATAGAGATTCCAAACTGAGAACTTCAGAATATCAAAGCATATACAGAAACATTTTGAGTTGAAGCTTACAATTAAAAAAAAAAAAATCTTGTTCTTATCCTAGTAAATATATTTTGTTTCAATACACAGGTATCATCAATAACCCTTGCTTTATGTATGTTCAATTCTTCAATTACATTTGCAAAGAAAATATTAGAAGTGTGAAGATTGAGCATTTCAAATAGTTCAGTGTCCCTCTTTCCAGAGTTAATTGTGTACTGCAAAATTTACCTGAACTGGATGTTTGTAAATCCTTCATTCTGACTGTTTTATTAGCAACAGACTCTTTCATTCTGACTGCTGGCTGAATGGGGTTTAGAAACAAGTTGATAAGCAAATAATGTACATAGGAGACGATTCACAGTTCAAAATTCAAAATAAAATCATAAACGTTTTTATGTTCACATTATGGTATTTCCCAGGAGAATCTAAAAGGTAAAAGGGACACAAAGTTAATTACATGTAAATATAAAAGCCAGCTGTACATTCATGCAGAGTTAGTACCAGTCAGAATCCTCGCCCTCAGTCTTGGCACTGAATACATTCAGTTTTAGTGTCTTGTTTTTAGGGAGATCTGAGGACACTGGTAAGATAGACATAGGAATCCACTAAAGACAGTGAAAATGAAATACTACATTTAATTGCCACAGAATTATTAGAAATTAAAATGCTTACATGTTTCAAAATCAGTGTAGTATTTATTAAAAGTATTTCTAGCATTTAGGGAATAAACCATATTAATCTGTTTGGCTTCAAAATTTAGTTTGGTTTGGTACATCATGCTAAAGCTTCAAAGGATTTCTATGAAACAACTGTCAAAGAATCAGCTATCTTAAAAAAAAAAAAGTCAATGCCTCGTTTTTCAAATTAAACTAATTTGAATAGCAAATGCCAGGACAACATATATCCTTGCTGCCTAAGAGTTACTCGGAGGCGCTTTGGTTTCCCCCACTTCTAACACCCCCCCCCCACCTCCAGGATTCTCTGGAGCAATAATGTTCTTATCTCTTTCAGGGCAAAAACACTGAAGTCATCTAGAAGAAGTTCTCTCAAGTGTTCTCATCAACTCCAAACTCACCTCCCTACGGCCTTCCTTTCCTCCCTTTGTCCTTTCACTAGATTCTCTCCTATCTAAAGGGTAGTAATCTCTGGATATGTGGACCTAAATCTTCCCCCTTGACATCCTTTCTATGGACCATTCCTACCTGTGGTCTTCTTTACACACTGGGGCCTGATGGATAGGAGTTAATGAAAAGAAAGCACAAAAGAGAGACTAATATTCCCTAGGTTACATGGAAAACCAATAAAGCCCTAGAATAGGTCTTGTACCACTCACTAAGGCACAGGGCATCCTCTCAAGGAGGTCTTGGAAGCCCAGGCAGGAATGTGAGCTTAGCAGGCCTCCACACTCCAAAGAACTTGCCAGAGAGACAAAGAAGGACACAGGAGACCCAAGTCTCTAATGGAACAAGGGTGCATTATTCATGTTTATGTGAGTTTATATTTTGTTATGCAAGGAAGCTTTAGGCAAAAAAATAAAGTTAAGAAAGGAACAAAAGCCAGATGTATAACAACGGTCACCAAGGGAATAACAAGGAATAACAATCGCCAGAAGGCCAGAAGACAATCCATATCTTGAGTAAGAGGGTCATGACTAAACACTTTTATTGTAGAGTAAAAGTTACTGAAGGAAATCCATGTATGCCTTCCATCCCATGACCTCAGCCCTGGGAACAGCGTGCCGCTCCACTTTTTCCTGTATACTGGGAAATGATAAGAAACAGAGGGTTCATGAGAAACAGAAAACAACATACAGGGGTCCTAAAATTAAACATTCCCTGACATCTACCATTTCTTTCTCCCTCTTTGCTTAGCAATGGGATTTTACATCTATAACTGCTACTTCAACTCTTTGCTTCCCTCTGGCTATAAACACACTCAGAAAGAAACACAAAATAATGCTTGTCCTTGATCCTGTTATGTCCTACACTATGGAATGCTCTTCTTTCAGATTTCTTTATATGCAAGGCAAAACCCTTCCTACTCATAGAGCTTGATAGAAGCACAGAATCTCAGACCTCCTGCTCAGCAAGTCCACTTCACACATGGTCCCAAAGTGACTAATTTAAATTTGAAAAACTCTGGTCTACAAGGAGTCTGCTTCTAACTGACTTCAACTTAATTCATTCTCCAGAAATCTCGGCCTCCGTTTCCTCACACTAACATGTCCCCCCAAACTGAAATGACATTAGAAGTTAGAAACTTTTCACTGGACTCTATGAGGCTGTGGGTTCCTTGATATCTCCATCACGCCCTCTGCTCTCTCCTTCTTTCCAGCTCTCTTGTTTTGTCCCATGTGACATCACACTGGAAACCAGCAACATTTCGTATGACACCAATTTCCACATATTACAGCTGAGCACCTATGTCCACGCTGCCTCAGAGGATGAAACACCGCTCTGCACACCTAGGGACCACAGTTCTGAACGTATTCCTAATAACAAGTACACAGGAAGAGGCGAGAACTTTGCAATTCTTCTGTGACAAGTTTTGGTGCCAGAAGCTCACTTCAAATTTACTGTCCATGTCAAATACTCTCTCTTTATCCAAAGATCTTCATTACATATTTCCCCCTTCCCCCACAGACCTGTGCTTCCTTTACTTCATTTCCTCCCTGTACCCTCTGCCTCTCTCATCCTCCTTGCCTCTTTCCTCTTATTTCTAGACTTTCCTTAAGGTCATAGAGTATCTTGAAACAGAACTAATAATTTGTTTTTGGTCATGTGTTACATGGAATCTTAATTTCCTGAGCTGGGATCAAAATTGCACCACCTGCATTGGAGAATCTTAACCAGGCAAAGCCTTAAACATTGGAATGTGAAGTAAGTCTAAGAACTAATAATTTAGCTCCTTAAACTGGACTCTCAATGTAATCTTAGGTAGACATCTGATAAGATACAAAATTGCCCTCATTTTCTCATCTTTTTTCTCACTACCCATCTGACAGGTGATTGTCTTTGCCTATTAGTATATATCAGCATTCCCATTTTTAATCAACACTCTGTCAAATGATTTTTCTGTAAAATACAGTTCTTACCTTCTATTGTCCATTTAATGTCTTTTTTCTTCTTTGACCAGCAGTTTCAGGGAAACGATTCACATATTTCTGTGGAAGGTTATCAGAGATACTCTGCTAGAATGGATAATGAGTTGCATGAGGTTTTCCTAATCACTTTTGAAGAAATACCCTACTTTTAACCTGGATAAGACAGGTTTTCCCAAGATCCCATAGTGGCTATATGACAGAACCAGGATGCTGAATTCAAACACGGTGCTGCATCACCAAGCAGTGGCTGCCACATCTAAGAGATCAGGCCTTTCTTATCTCCTTCAATAGCTGCCACCTTCAAAGAAGGCACCATTACTTTATGTTACTTCAAGTACAGCTGCCATAAAGGTACTCTGCACATGCTACTTAAGCTATGCAAAACGGTTTACACTTACTAAAACATCACTAAAGCTAGTTGCTGTTATTATAGCCCCACATATTTATTACTATTTCCCATACTTTTGCTTCTCTTGAAATGTTCCTTGCAGATTAACTTGACAATCCAAATGTAGCAATACTTTCAAGCCTCAAGCACTATCTTTTCAACATCAATTTGATTAAAAAACACAGTAGAAATAAAAATCAAAACTACAATGAGATAACACCTCACACCAGGCAGAATGGCCATCATCCAAAAGTCTGTTACCTCTGCTGCTGCTTAGTCGCTTCAGGCATGTTTGACTCTGTGCCACCCTAGGACTGAAGCTTTCCAGGCTCCCCTGTCCATTGGATTCTCCAGGAAAGAATACAAAGTGGGTTGTTATGCCCTCCTTCCCGACTCAGGGATCAAACCCAGGTCTCCCACTGAAGGCAGATTCTTTACTGCTCAGCCTCAATGAGATACCACCTCACACCAGTCATAATGGCCATCATCAAAAAGTCTACAAACAATGAATGCCAGAGAGGGTGTGGGGGGAAAGGAAACCCTCTTGCACTGCTTGTGGCTAGGTAAATTGATACAACCACTATGGAAGACGGTATGCAGGTTCGATAAGAAACTAGGAATAAAACCACCATATGCCCCAGCAATCTCACTCCTAGGAGTATACCCTGAGTAAACCAAGATGGAAAGAAGCACATGCACCCAGATGTTCACTGCAGTACTGTTTATGATAGATAGAACATGGAAGTAACTTAGATGGACATTGACAGATGAATGGATGAAGATGTGGTGGTACATATATGCAAACAAACATTGCTCAGCTGTAAAAAGGAATACATTTGAGTCAGTTCTATTGAAGTGGATGAACCTAGAGCCTATTATACATAGTGAAGTAAGTCAGAAAGAGAAATAAAAATATCTGATACTAACGAAAATGTATGCAGTCTAAAAAGATGATATTGACAAATTTATTTGCAGGACATCCACTCAGAAACAGACAGAGAGAACAGGCTTAGAGACACGGGTGAAGGGGAAGAGGGGAGAGGGTGAGATGGACCAAAAGAGTAACATGAAAACTTACAATTCCATATGTAAAATAGATGAGATGAGATCAGATCAGATCAGTCGCTCAGTCATGTCCGACTCTCTGCGAACCCATGAACTGCAGCACGCCAGGCCTCCCTATCCATCACCAGCTCTCGGAGGTCACTCAGACTCACATCCATCGAGTCAGTGATGCCATCCAGCCATCTCATCCTCTGTTGTCCCCTTCTCCTCGTGCCCCCAATCCCTTCCAGCATCAAAGTCTTCTCCAATGAGTTAACACTTCGCATGGGGTGGCCAAAATACTGGAGTTTCAGCTTTAGCAAGGATTTCATTCCTTACAAAGAAATCCAAGGGCTGATCTCCTTGAGAATGGACCGGTTGGATCTCCTTGCAGTCCAAGGGACTCTTAAGAGTCTTCTCCAACACCACAGTTCAAAAGCATTAATTTTTCGATGCTCAGCCTTCTTCACATTCCAGCTCTCACATCCATACATGATCACAGGAAAGACCATAGCCTTGACAAGGTGAACCTTTGTTGGCAAAGTGATGTCTCTGCTTTTGAATATGCTATCTGAGTTGGTCATAATTTTCCTTCCAAGGAGTAAGCGTCTTTTAATTTCATGGCTGCAGTCACCATCTGCAGTGATTTTGGA
>SJYM01004530.1:29238-52598 GCA_006410775.1 Tragelaphus imberbis | reverse complement strand
ATCAGACTTAACATCTTGAATAATAAAAATACAATTATATATCATTATACTTATACTATATCATTATACTTCAAATTCTTTTAATATATAGAAATTATAAAACATGAAAATAAAACTTGTTAACACATAATAGTAGAATGAATTTGATTTTAGTTTTTGGAGACTCTTAGAAAATGAAAATTATGTAGAGTGTGCCAGTTGTCTTTCTGGCACTATATCCTAGAAACATATGTATTATTTAACCCAATCCTTTCCAAACATGAGTAAATTTAATTAAGAAAAATTAACATTCATACATAAAGACATCCTCACCCCTTCTATGTATAATGACACATGGAAAAATTTTATCCTATATTCATTATACACAAGTTCCAGACCTATTACAAAATTGTTATTGTTCAGTCCTCACAGTCATGCCTGACTCTTTGTAACCACATGGACTGCCGTATGCCAGGCTTCCCTGTCCTTCACCATCTCCTGGAGTTTGCTCAAACTCATATTCATTGAGTCAGTGATGCCATCCAACCATCTCATCCTCTGTTGTCCCCTTCTCCTGCCTTCAATCTTTGCCAGAATCAGGGTCTTTTCCGATGAGTCGGCCAAAGTATTGGAGCTTTNCTCCCAGAGCTTGCTCAAACTCATGTCCATCGAGTCGGTGATGCCATCCAACCATCTCATCCTCTGTCGTTCTCTTCTCCTCCTGCCCTCAATCTTTCCCAGCATCAGGGTCTTTTCCAATGAGTCAGCTCTTCACATCAGGTGGCCAAAGGATTGGAGCTTCAGCTTCAACATCAGTCCTTCCAACAAATATTCAGGACCGATCTTCTTTAGGATGGACTGGTTGGATTTCCTTGCCGTCCAAGGGACTCTCAAGAGTCTTCTCCATCCTGAACTTTTCATTTCCAGATCAAACCTCCTAATATAGGATGAATTAAACATGATTTTTTTAAGTGTTCTTTGTGATTAAAAACAGAAAGCCATTAGTTAAGAAATTACATATACTCCTCCCCACCATCACTCCCCTTCTTTCTTTTCATTTCACTCCCACCCTCATTGATCCTTTCCTTTGTCCATTTTCCCCTGCAAAAAAAATAAAAAATAAAAAAAAAAAAGAGTCTTCTCTAGCACCATAGTTCGAAAGCATCCATTCTTCACCACTCAGCCTTCTTTGTGGTCCAACTCTCACATCCGTACGTGATGAGTGGACAAACCATAGCTTTGACTTTATAGAGCTTTGCTGGCAAAGTGAGAAGATTCAGGGGAAATAAGATCTTCAATTTGAGTCCCACCTCCACCATGTCCCTCTCTGAGAAGAACCCCGGCCAACAGGAAACATACAGACTAGACCCCACATGGAGAAGGAGAAAAGCAACTAGGAGGAGAAAAGGGTCCCAAAGAGAAGACCCTGGGGACACACTGCGGCTGAGACTCCCACAGCCACATGTGTGGGACCTTCTGGGTGCCTCAATATCCACACGGCCCCAGGCGGCAGGCAGCCTGCTGCTGTTGCTTTTCTTCACGTGCTAACTGGTCTGTGGTTAGGTTATCTTTATGCAAACTGTGGGTGATCACCCTACTGAATGGTTCCGGTAATGCTCAAGTAAACATTGCTGTAAAAAAAATTTTAAAAAAAAGATCACAAGTACTAAAAAAAATACATCTGTTTTCATTTAAAAAGTTTAGAGTAATAGAGTCAAAAAAATAAACTGACATCACTACTCAGATGAGCAGAAAAGGGGCTCACTGGTTGTCCCTAGAGTATCACGCCTCACCCCCGAGACAAAGTCTCCTCTCTGACCCAACCACGAGCAAGAAAAATTAACTTTATGTCCAAGGCAGGGCCAAGCACCCTGTGCTTAGTGACTCAGCTGTACTCAGAGAATAAGACCTACGAGTGTGCAATTTCCATTCCATAAATATATAGCCTGCGGCGCGGTGGTAGTAAAATGCAGTGGACAAAGCCCAGAGTGGGAGGCCAGGATTTCAGAGGTGGAGACTAGAAACATACTCCTTTTCAGCAAGCTTGTGATGAAATCACATTTAACTCATGAAGTAGCTCGTCCTCTGAAGCCACCTGTTGTCTATGGGCCAGTTTTATCCTCTCGTACAGCATCTTACCAGTACCCAGGAATGGCATCAAAGGGACCAGAAACGTCTGTTATCCCTGGTACCTCCAACACCGCTAGTCAGTCCACAAGTTTTCTCATTAGACTGTCCTTTCTTTGCCCTGCAATAGGTCCACAGCTAAATCCTCAATCTACTGTAAGATACAAAAATATATAAAGGGAAAGATCCAGCAATTGTGCTCCCTGGTGTTGGTCAAATGAGTGGAAAAGTTATGTCTATACAAAACCTTGCTCGTGCATGTTTATAGGATGTATAAAACGCTACATTCTTTTTATCGGAGAAGGCGATGGCACCCCACTCCAGTACTCTTGCCTGGATAATCCCAGGGACGGAGGAGCCTGGTAGGCTGCAGTCCATGGGGTCGCTAAGAGTCAGACACAACTGAGCGACTTGACTTTCACTTTTCACTTTCATGCCTTGGAGAAGGAAATGGCAACCCACTCCAGTGTTCTTGCCTGGAGAATCCCAGGGACGGGGGAGCCTGGTGGGCTGCCGTCTACGGGGTCGCACAGAGACAGACACGACTGAAGTGACTTAGTCGTAGCATATTCTTTTTATTAAACTCTCATAAGTTTATGCACTTTATTTCCCTTCTCAATAAAAGTAGGAATCATGGTCACCTCACATGTGGCGATGAGAATGTATTAAATCATCATTTCTCAATGACTCATCCAAAAACGACAGGTAATCTTGGCAAACAGCAGTGAGTGAGAATATTGAGAAAGAGAGATTTCTTTAAGTCTTCCTCAAGAATAGAAAAGTCTATCCCATTACTAAGCATAAATTTTGGAGCTTTTTAAAAGACAATTTTTATTGGCATATAGGTGTTTGACAGTGTTATGTTAGTCTGTGCTGAATGGCAAAGTGAGTAAGTTACACGTACACAAATATCCATCCTAAAGGAAATCGATCCTGAATATTCATTGGAAGGACTGATGCTGAAGCTGAAACTCCAATCCTTTGGCCACCTGATGCAAGGAGCCGACTCATTGGAAAAGACCCTGATGCTGGGAAAGATTGAGGGCGGGAGGAGAAGGGGACGACAGAGGATGGGATGGTTAGATGGCACCACCGACTCTCCCGGAGTTGATGATGGACACGGAGGCCTGGCGTGCTGAGGTTCATGGGGTTGCAAAGAATCAGACACGACTGAGCGACTGAACTGAACTGAACTGGTACATATATCCCATCTTTTTTTTTTTTTTTAATTCCCCTCCCATTCAGGTAATCAAGGAGCACTGAGTGGAGTTCCCTCAGCTACACCATCGTTTCTCATCACTTACCTATTTTATTCACAGTATCAACAGTGTCTGTGTGTGAGTTCCAGTCTCCAGGTTCATCACATCCTCCCTCCTTTACCCCCTGGACTAGCTTTATTCTTAACTGCCAAAATTTTGAAGCAACCAAGATGTCCTTTAACAGGTAAGAGTGTGCATGCTCATCCAGTCGCATCTGACTCTTGGTGATCCCATGCACTGTAGCCCCGCCAGCCTCCTCGGTGCATGGGATTCTCCAGGCAAGAATCCTGGAGTAGGTTGCCATGCCCTCCTCCAGGGGATCTTCCCAACTCCAGGATCGAACCCCCATTTCCTGGGGCAGCTGCATTGGCAGGTGGATTCTTTACCACTGAGCCATCTGGGAAGCCCTCTTGAGTAGGTGAATGGACACATAAGCCATGGTACACATAGGCAATGGAATATTACTCAGAGTCCAAAACAAATGAGTTATCAAGCCATGCAAAGATGTGGAGGGACCTTAAATGCATATCACTATGAGAAAGAAGCCAATCTAAGAACACAACATGCGGTATCACTCCAACTATACGCCATTCTGCAGAAGGGAAAAGACCAATAGCGGCTGCATGTGGAGAGGAAGGAACTGGCAGAGCAAAGAGGGGTTTTAGGGCAGTGAAAACAGTCTGTATGATACAACAATGATGGACGCCTGCCATTATATATTTGTGCAAACATAAAGAACATATCACACCAAGAGCGACCCCTAAGCAAGTATGGACTTTAGGTGATAATGACGTGTGAGTGTGGGCTCTTCAACTGGAACAAATGTACCTCTCTGATGGGAGATGTTGACAAAGGGGCAGGCTATCGGGGGAGCAAGGACCATATGGGAAATCTCCTTACCTTCTGTTTAATGCTGCCATGAACCTAAAACTGTCCTGAAAACTAAAGTATACAGGAAGAAGGAGGGGGAGGGACATAGGGAGTTTGGGATGGACATGGACAGACTGTTGTATTTCAAAGGAATAACCAACAAGGTCCTGCTGGACAGCACAGAGACCTCTGCTCAGTACTCTGTAATAACCTTATGGTCACCAGGGGGAAGGATGGGGGAAGGGATAGTCAGGGAGTTTGGGATGGACAGGGACACACTGCCGTATTTAACATGGAGAATCAACAAGGTCCTGCTGGACAACACAGGGACCTCTGCTCAATCCTCTGTAATAACCTTATGGTCACCAGAGGGAAGGACGAGGGAAGGGATAGTCAGGGAGTCTCGGATGGACATGGACACACTGCTGTCTTTAACATGGAGAACCAGCAAGGCCCTGCTGTCCAGCACAGGGAACTCTGCTCAGTGTCATGTAGCAGCCTGGATGGGAGGGGAGTTTGGGGGAGAAGGGATACATGTACATGTATGGCTGAGTGCTTTCACCGTCCACCCGAAATTGTCACACCATTAATCAGCCATACGTGTGTGCACGCTAAGTCGCTTCAGCCGTTTGTGACTCTGTATGACCCTATGGACCATAGCCCAACACGCTCCTCTGTCCATGGGGAGTCTCCAGGCAAGAATACTGAGAGTGTGAGTTGCCATGATCTCCTCCAGGGGATCATTCCTACCCAGGGATCGAACCGCGTCGGCAGGTAGGTTCTTCACCACTAGCGCCACCAGGGAAGCTTGTTCATCAACTATACTCCAATATAAAATAAAATGTTCTTTTTAAAATCACATATAAGTATATGTATGTCTATAAAGGTTGAATCCATCATTTATCAATGGACACATAAATTTTTTTTTAATCTGCCAAGTGGAGAGGTGGTTAGGAGACAGGTGTGGACTGGCGAGGGGACGGGGAAGCCCCTCGTGGAAGGGAAAATGAAGTTCAAGACAGACTGGATCACACTAGGATGTCCCCCCCTTACCCTCCACCTCTGCCGGGATCAGAACCTACATCAGACCTTGGCACCGATGTACTAATCAACCTCATATAAAGTCTGGATTCCAGGTCTGGAAACATGAGAGACAAAATCTTTATGGCCTACAGACAGCTAGTCCTTGACAGATCTTAGTGTTTAGAATCTTAGTAGGGTTCTATACACCAAAGGCCCTTGCCAGAATGAGACTCTGGATGTGTGACAAACTGGTATTTCTTTTTTTTTTTTAAAGAATCGTATTTGAATTGCACAAGTTCAAATACGCCAGTAACATAAGGCAAATAGCCTGTCTCTTGGAGAGCTGAAAAGCAAGAAGGGTCAGGACGGGAAATCATAAAATATACAAATCGCTGCTATGAAAATTTACACGGCTCACCCCACCTCTGAAAGGAGAGTTCAAAAGAGAAACGCTTACTCCCTAACCCTGCTTATTGTATCAAGATGTGCTGAATTCGTGGCTTTGCCGGTTGCCATTTCTGCACGATAGATAGATCTCCCACCCCCACGGGTTGGGTTTGCTGCCTCCTCCCCACACACCCAGATAACTTGATAGCAAATCCCATGTAGAAGATGTTTTGTCTAGAGGCAGCCGGGCGGTTTCATAACAAGGCAGATGTGGGGATGCAATTTCCAGCGCTAGCGTGGAAAAGCCCAGAGCTAATTACCTGTAACTGGGGAAACGAGGCAGAGATGGATGCCCTGCGTGTGTTCAAGCTGGAGGCGAGCCCAAGGGCTGTCTTCGAAGCCCGGGCGAAAGAGAGCAAAGCTCACCAGCACCACCCCAGCCCCAGGTCCCATCAGGAGCTGGGGGTGGGGGGTTGCTGCAGGGGTGGGGGACCGTGGAGGCATCCCCACTACATTGCAGGGCACCATCTTGAGATGTGTGAACTGGGAGCCACTGAAGACTGGAGCAAAACAACCATGCAGCTGTGCTATCAAAGAGGAGACCCGTAACCCTGCCCTGCAGGAAGTCCTGACTAGAGCGGAGAGGGTGGGATGTATAGAGAGACTAACATGGACACTTACATCACCATCTGTCAAGTAGAGAGCCCACAGGAATTTGCTGTGTGACTCGGGGAACTCATACAGAGGGTAAAGCGTCTGCCTGCGATGCAGGAGACCTGGGTTCAATCCCTGGGTTGGGAAGATCCTCTGGAGAAAGGAATGGCCACCCACTCCACTATTCTGGCCTGGAGAAATCCCATGGACAGAGGAGCCTGGTGGGGCTACAGTCCATGGAGTCGAAACGAGTCGGACACGACTGAGCGACTTCACTTGACTTCACTCAGGGAACTCAAACGGGGGCTCTGAGATGACCTGGAAGGATGGGATGGGGAGGGAGGCAGGAGGAAGGTTTGAGAAGGAGGGGACATAGGTATCCCTATGGCTGATTCATGTCGATGTTTGGCAGAAACGAACACAACACTGTAAAGCAATTATCCTACCATTAACAAAATTAATAAATTTTAAAAATCAACAAATGTAGTCAATAGCTCAGTTGGTAAAGAATCCACCTGCAATGCAGGAGACCCTGGTTCAATTCCTGGGTCAGGAAGATCCGCTGGAAAAGGGAAAGGCTACCCACTCCAGTATTCTGGCCTGGAGAATTCCATGACTTTCACTCACTCACTCAACCATCATATATGGAACAAACAAATAATAAGGTCCCACTGTATAGCACAGGGAACTATATTTAATGTCCTGGGTTAAACCATAATGTAAAAGAGTATTTAAAAATAATAATAATAATGTGTGTGCTTCCCTGGAGGCTCAGTGGTGAATAATGTGTCTGCCAATACAGGAGACATGAGTTCGATCCCCAGTCCAGGAAGATCCCACCTGCCACAAAGCAACTGAGGCCATGAACCACAACCATTGAGCTTGCGCTCTAGGGCCCGGCAGCCACAAAACTGCCGCACCCACGAGCTGCAACTCCTCAAGCGTGTTTGCTCCACAACAAAAGAAGCCCCCACAGTGAGAAGCAGGGTGCGTCACAACTAGACAGTAGCCCCCTGCTCACTGCAACTAGAGAGAAGCCCACACAGTAACAAAGGCCCAGCAAAGCCAAGAATAAATGAAATTACTTTTAAAAGATTGTCAAATAGTATAAAATATTGAAAGAAAAATGATGTGAGTGAGTGTGTGTGTGTATATGTGTTTGTGTGTGTGGAGAGAGAGAGAGGTGAGTCTCTTTGCTGTACAGCAGAAATTACCACAATCAACTATCAGTTCAGTTCAGTCGCTCAGTCCTGTCAGATTCTTTGTGACCCTAAGGACTGAAGCACGCCAGGCCTCCCTGTCCATCACCAACTCCCAGAGTTTACTCAAACTCTTGATCATGGAGTCAGTGATGCCATCCAACCATCTCATCCTCTGTCATCCCCTTCTCCTCCCACCTTCAATCTTTCCCAGCATCAGGGGCTTTTCCAATGAGTCAGCTCTTCACATCAGGTGGCCAAAGGATTGGAGTTTCAGCTTCACCATCAGTCCTTCCAATGAATATTCAGGACTGATTTCCTTTAGGATGGACTGGTTGGATCTCCTTGCAGTCCAAGGGACTCTCAAGAGTCTTTTCCAACACCACAGTTCAAAAGCATCAATTCTTCAGCGCTCAGCTTTCTTTATAGTCCAACTCTCACATCCATACATGACCACTGGAAAAACCATAGCCTTGACTAGACGGACCTTTGTTGGCAACGTAATGTCTCTGCTTTTTAATATGCTGTCTAGGTTAGTCATAACTTTCCTTCCAAGGAGTAAGCATCTTTTAGTTTCATGGCTGCACTCACCATCTGCGGTGATGCAAATCAATTATATTTCAACTCAAAACTAAATAAATAAATTACTCAAATTGCACCTCCTTTTCTAAGCACCTTTCATAAGCCCCACCCCAAACTATTTTCCAGTGCTTAAGAATTGACTACCCTAATTCTCTGCTTGTAATTGTTAGGTATCTTTTTCAGGTATTTCTCTCTTACATGCTTCCACTTGATTACAGGCTCCTTGGAGACAGAGACTGTATCAAGCATCTTCTTTGCCATGCATCTGCGTATCTTTTCTCACTCTTTGTATCTTGCCTCACTCGGAAGTTTTTCCAACATTAGATCAAAGTAAAAAGCAGGAGCCCTGGATTTTCAACATAGGTAAAGAATATTTTCCCCTCATATGCTTAAAAAACTGCGGGCAAATTAAAGTTTAAATCAGAGACAGGAGGGCTATTTCTCCACTGCCTGGCAGACAGAGCTAGTCCAGACATACTTAAAAACATGATAAACATCATGAAATGTGCCAGCTGAAACCTGCCAGTAAAGCAAAGCTTTCCAAGGACAAACTGATTTGGAAATACTATTTTCATTTCTGATGTGTAATTAGTACTTTATGAACCAGGTTGAGTGAATTTATACTTTTTCTTGAAATATAGTCAAGAAAAATTAGCTGCAAGCATAATATTTTCATTAAAATATTTGGAAGAATGGTGGGGGAAGCAATAAGCATTCTACTCTAATATAGTGTGTTGCAAAATCAGTAGTAATATCTTTTACAATAAACTGTGAAATTACATATTACATTAGCACATATATAGATGTATTATGTACAAAGGAGATCCAACCAGTCTATCCTAAGGGAGATCAGTCCTGAGTGTTCACTGGAAGGACTGATGTTGAAGCTGAAACTCCAACACTTTGGCCATCTGATGTGAAGACCTGACTCATTGGAAAAGCCCCTGATGCGGGGAAAGATTGAGGGCAGGAGGAGAAGGGGACAGCAGAGGATGAGATGGTTGAATGGCATCTCAATGGACATGAGTTTGGGTGAACTCTGGGAGTTGGTGATGGACAGGGAGGCCTGGCGTGCTGCAGTTCATGAGGTCACAAAGAGTCAGACACAACGGAGTGACTGAACTGAACTGAACAAAGTAATAAAAACACATATAGTTTTTTGCTGGGCTTATTTATTTTATATGTAATGTGTTCATTTTTGTTTTGTTCGCTTGTTTTTCATACAGTATGTAGGATCTCAGTTCTGTGAGCAAGGATCAAACCCACATCCCCTACAGTGAAAGCTCGGAGTCTTACAGTGAAAGTCCCTCTGCTTGTTTATTTTGGATCAGTTTTATGGTTTGGATTATTAGACTTGGAGCACTGGCCTCACTTCCTGGTTCAACAATACATTCAGAACCAGGGGTCCTGTTAGAAATTGCAGCTGAACTTTCGAGAATTGAACCTCTCATCCCTTCAGTTTTATTGCGTGTTTTCTCTTTTTCTTTTGTTAATATTGGGAGCTGTCTCTAACGCCTTGCTCCATCCAGCCTGAAATGACTTCCCTGGGTCTCTCTACACGGGAGACATGGAATGCTTCCATGAAATGCTAAGTAAAACGTACGAGTGTCTCCATGCGCACAGTAGACCGTCTCTACTCACCTGATGGCGTCCATACTGTGAGAGGATAGCGTTTCCCACACTCCAGCCTTGCTGTCCAAGGGCCTTCCAGGAGGAAGCTGCAAGATCAAAGCACAAGAATCAATCAGTCCTGGTGCAAGAGCTCCATGTCCAAGCTCAGCCTCCATCACCCCCTGATCTCAAGCNGACTGAAGCACGCCAGGCCTCCCTGTCCATCACCAACTCCCAGAGTTTACTCAAACTCTTGATCATGGAGTCAGTGATGCCATCCAACCATCTCATCCTCTGTCATCCCCTTCTCCTCCCACCTTCAATCTTTCCCAGCATCAGGGGCTTTTCCAATGAGTCAGCTCTTCACATCAGGTGGCCAAAGGATTGGAGTTTCAGCTTCACCATCAGTCCTTCCAATGAATATTCAGGACTGATTTCCTTTAGGATGGACTGGTTGGATCTCCTTGCAGTCCAAGGGACTCTCAAGAGTCTTTTCCAACACCACAGTTCAAAAGCATCAATTCTTCAGCGCTCAGCTTTCTTTATAGTCCAACTCTCACATCCATACATGACCACTGGAAAAACCATAGCCTTGACTAGACGGACCTTTGTTGGCAACGTAATGTCTCTGCTTTTTAATATGCTGTCTAGGTTAGTCATAACTTTCCTTCCAAGGAGTAAGCATCTTTTAGTTTCATGGCTGCACTCACCATCTGCGGTGATGCAAATCAATTATATTTCAACTCAAAACTAAATAAATAAATTACTCAAATTGCACCTCCTTTTCTAAGCACCTTTCATAAGCCCCACCCCAAACTATTTTCCAGTGCTTAAGAATTGACTACCCTAATTCTCTGCTTGTAATTGTTAGGTATCTTTTTCAGGTATTTCTCTCTTACATGCTTCCACTTGATTACAGGCTCCTTGGAGACAGAGACTGTATCAAGCATCTTCTTTGCCATGCATCTGCGTATCTTTTCTCACTCTTTGTATCTTGCCTCACTCGGAAGTTTTTCCAACATTAGATCA
This sequence comes from Tragelaphus imberbis, assembly GCA_006410775.1. NCBI lineage: Eukaryota > Metazoa > Chordata > Mammalia > Artiodactyla > Bovidae > Tragelaphus > Tragelaphus imberbis. The sequence goes on along the minus strand of SJYM01004530.1, from coordinate 41,878 downwards.
AAGTAAAAAGCAGGAGCCCTGGATTTTCAACATAGGTAAAGAATATTTTCCCCTCATATGCTTAAAAAACTGCGGGCAAATTAAAGTTTAAATCAGAGACAGGAGGGCTATTTCTCCACTGCCTGGCAGACAGAGCTAGTCCAGACATACTTAAAAACATGATAAACATCATGAAATGTGCCAGCTGAAACCTGCCAGTAAAGCAAAGCTTTCCAAGGACAAACTGATTTGGAAATACTATTTTCATTTCTGATGTGTAATTAGTACTTTATGAACCAGGTTGAGTGAATTTATACTTTTTCTTGAAATATAGTCAAGAAAAATTAGCTGCAAGCATAATATTTTCATTAAAATATTTGGAAGAATGGTGGGGGAAGCAATAAGCATTCTACTCTAATATAGTGTGTTGCAAAATCAGTAGTAATATCTTTTACAATAAACTGTGAAATTACATATTACATTAGCACATATATAGATGTATTATGTACAAAGGAGATCCAACCAGTCTATCCTAAGGGAGATCAGTCCTGAGTGTTCACTGGAAGGACTGATGTTGAAGCTGAAACTCCAACACTTTGGCCATCTGATGTGAAGACCTGACTCATTGGAAAAGCCCCTGATGCGGGGAAAGATTGAGGGCAGGAGGAGAAGGGGACAGCAGAGGATGAGATGGTTGAATGGCATCTCAATGGACATGAGTTTGGGTGAACTCTGGGAGTTGGTGATGGACAGGGAGGCCTGGCGTGCTGCAGTTCATGAGGTCACAAAGAGTCAGACACAACGGAGTGACTGAACTGAACTGAACAAAGTAATAAAAACACATATAGTTTTTTGCTGGGCTTATTTATTTTATATGTAATGTGTTCATTTTTGTTTTGTTCGCTTGTTTTTCATACAGTATGTAGGATCTCAGTTCTGTGAGCAAGGATCAAACCCACATCCCCTACAGTGAAAGCTCGGAGTCTTACAGTGAAAGTCCCTCTGCTTGTTTATTTTGGATCAGTTTTATGGTTTGGATTATTAGACTTGGAGCACTGGCCTCACTTCCTGGTTCAACAATACATTCAGAACCAGGGGTCCTGTTAGAAATTGCAGCTGAACTTTCGAGAATTGAACCTCTCATCCCTTCAGTTTTATTGCGTGTTTTCTCTTTTTCTTTTGTTAATATTGGGAGCTGTCTCTAACGCCTTGCTCCATCCAGCCTGAAATGACTTCCCTGGGTCTCTCTACACGGGAGACATGGAATGCTTCCATGAAATGCTAAGTAAAACGTACGAGTGTCTCCATGCGCACAGTAGACCGTCTCTACTCACCTGATGGCGTCCATACTGTGAGAGGATAGCGTTTCCCACACTCCAGCCTTGCTGTCCAAGGGCCTTCCAGGAGGAAGCTGCAAGATCAAAGCACAAGAATCAATCAGTCCTGGTGCAAGAGCTCCATGTCCAAGCTCAGCCTCCATCACCCCCTGATCTCAAGCTCCCTGGTTCTGACTCTACTGCACTCCACATTCCATCTCCAAGATCCCACCCATCCTGTTGTGTTTTTTTTTTTTTTTTTAAATTTTCCTTTCTGGCTGGACCACAAGACACGTGGGATCTGTTCCCCAACCAGAGACTGAATCCACTCCTTGTCCCCAGCATTGGAAGCGCAGAGCCTTGATCACTGGGCCACCAGGGAAGCCCCTTGAAGATTCCTCTCTGTGCCATTTGCTGGATGAGCCATTTAGGACCCGCCTCATCACAACATCCTGGATGGGCTTGCGGTATCTATACACCCTCCCTACGCTGCCCACAACCACAGCAAAGAGGCACACACACTCCCACCAGCCCTGCCGATAAGCCCTGCCATATGGGGCCAATTCCGGGCCAGATGGGAACAGAGGCTCTGCAGAAAATCAGGGATAAATCTTAATCAGAGGCTTCAGTCTTAAATGAGCACCACCCAGCACAGTCCCCCTTTCAGACTTTAGCTGATGAGGCCTGATGATATCTCAGAGCAGATTAGCCCTGTTGCTTGAAAAAGACAGTGTGACTGCAAGACAGACACACCCACCGAACTTCCAGAAAAGCACTGACGCCTCTCTGGGCCCCAAGATGACAGGTGTGTGTTTATTATTTTCCATTTCAGTGTGGCCAACCTTCCACTTTATTCTAACTCTATGCGACCCCCTGGACTGCAGCCTGCCAGGCTCCTCTGTCCATGGGATTCTCCAGGCAAGAATACTGGAGTGGGTTGCCATGCCCTCCTCCAGGGGATCTTCCCCATCCAGGGATAGAATCTGTGTCTCTTATATCTCCTGCATTGGCAGAGGGCTTCTTTACCACGGAGCCATCTGGGAAGCCATAGGGGAAGAGAAAGACTCCTCAAACTGTACTTTTCATGGCCAGGCAATCAGCTCCACTGTGGGGCACAAACGCAGGTGTCTCTGAAGCCCGGTGCATCTTTGAAAGAGTTCTGAGAAGAAATCTTTCTTGGTCTCCTATGACATTACACACAGCTGTGTTCACCGTCCCTTTTGTGCCTGAAACCCCAGGATTCCTGAGTAAAGAACTGGAAAGTTTGTTGCTGTTGTTTTCCAAAGGAGATTGTTCATCACATATAACGATTTAGAACACCTTGAGATCTGTTCCTAAAACTCATTTTTGAACTGGAATAGTAGAGTGTCAAACCTTGGATGAGTCTCCCGCAATCAGTTACTCCGTAACGAACTTCTAACTTGCAGAAACAATGACTGTCTAAGCAAAGAAAAATGCACCATTTTTACACACATTTAGAGCAACACTAGTCACAACTGTCAAAACACGCAAACGACTCAAATGCCCATTTAAAGATGAATAGATATACAAATGGTGCTTTATACATAACAATAGAACATTATCCAGCCATAAGAAGAAAAAAAAAATACTGCCACAGGCCACAATGTAGATGAACCCTGAAAATGTTGTGCTAATTGAAAGGAACCAGCCGTAAAAAGACAAATATTCTATGGTTCCATTTAGATGAAATATGCAGAAGGGGCAAATCCTCAGGGACAGAAAGCTGACTGGTGATAACCAGAAACTTAGGGAAGGGAAAAGGCAGTGACTGTCTAGTGGGTACAGGGTTTAATCTGGGGATGATGAAAGTGCTTTGGATCTACGTAGAAGCAGTGGTTTGTACCTGGCTTTCCCAGGTGGCGCTAGTGGTAAAGAAATCGCCTGCGCATGAAGGAGACCTAAGAGATGCAAGTCCGATCCCTGGGTGGGGAAGATCCCCTGGAGAAGGGAATGGCAACCCACTCTAGTATTCTTGCCTGGAGAATCCCATGGACTGAGGAGCCTGGGGGGGCTACAGAGTAGGACATGCATGAGCAACTTAGCACAGATGTACAATGTGGGAATGTACTAAGCCTTGCACAATCCCAAGGTTGCATAATGCTGTGAATGTACTCAAGGCCAACGAAGTGCTCACCCTCAAATCATTAGCTTTATTTTATGCAAATTTCACCTCAAATTTTTTTTTTTAATGATTTAAAGCTCAGTCCCTGGCTTTCTATAGAGACCAGCAGAATCAACGTCACCTAGGAGAAGGCAATGGCACCCCACTCCAGTACTCTTGCTTGGAAAATCCCATGGACTGAGGAGCCTGGGGGGGCTACAGAGTAGGACATGCATGAGCAACTTAGCACAGATGTACAATGTGGGAATGTACTAAGCCTTGCACAATCCCAAGGTTGCATAATGCTGTGAATGTACTCAAGGCCAACGAAGTGCTCACCCTCAAATCATTAGCTTTATTTTATGCAAATTTCACCTCAAATTTTTTTTTTTAATGATTTAAAGCTCAGTCCCTGGCTTTCTATAGAGACCAGCAGAATCAACGTCACCTAGGAGAAGGCAATGGCACCCCACTCCAGTACTCTTGCTTGGAAAATCCCATGGACTGAGGAGCCTGGGGGGGCTACAGAGTAGGACATGCATGAGCAACTTAGCACAGATGTACAATGTGGGAATGTACTAAGCCTTGCACAATCCCAAGGTTGCATAATGCTGTGAATGTACTCAAGGCCAACGAAGTGCTCACCCTCAAATCATTAGCTTTATTTTATGCAAATTTCACCTCAAATTTTTTTTTTTAATGATTTAAAGCTCAGTCCCTGGCTTTCTATAGAGACCAGCAGAATCAACGTCACCTAGGAGAAGGCAATGGCACCCCACTCCAGTACTCTTGCTTGGAAAATCCCATGGACTGAGGAGCCTGGGGGGGCTACAGAGTAGGACATGCATGAGCAACTTAGCACAGATGTACAATGTGGGAATGTACTAAGCCTTGCACAATCCCAAGGTTGCATAATGCTGTGAATGTACTCAAGGCCAACGAAGTGCTCACCCTCAAATCATTAGCTTTATTTTATGCAAATTTCACCTCAAATTTTTTTTTTAATGATTTAGAGCTCAGTCCCTGGCTTTCTATAGAGACCAGCAGAATCAACGTCACCTAGGAGAAGGCAATGGCACCCCACTCCAACTACGCTTCGATTTTTAAAAAAAGAAAGAAGAGGAAAAAAAAAGACCAGAATACTGGAGTGGGTTGCCAGGCCCTCGTCCAGGGGATCTCCCCAACCCGGGGATCAAACCCAGGTCTCCCGTATTGCAGGCAAGATTCTTTACGATCGAAGCCACCAGGGAAGCCTAAAAATAAAAGAAAACGAGTGAGGGATCTCAGCCCCACTCAGAATGACAGGCTCAGAACCTGAGCTTTAAAACTCTCCCCAGGCATTCGCGTTATCGCTCCAGGGTAGGTTGACTGGCACTACCGTGAAGTCACACTATTTTGCTTTTCAACAAAATGCCTCTCCAAGCCTTCAAAAGGCATCTGCACAAACCTGGCTTCTCTCCCTCCCTCCAAGTCAACTAAGAACCTTCTGTGTTGCCTCCCTCTCCATCGTCCTCACCCGCCGGACCCCTGCAAGAGGCAAGACTCGGTCAAGCGATGCCACACAGCCTGGAAGCCCAGCGAGAATTTCCTCACCGAATTCTTACCGACCAACACATGTTTGATTGCCTCACTCAGAAACGGTTCTCTCCCCCTCCTGTCTTCTGTCACTGATAAACAGACCAGCAGGTCCTTCTTCCAGCTTCCCTGGTGGCTCAGCTTGGTAAAGAATCCGCCTGCAACACGGGAGACCTGGGTTCGATCCTTGGGTCGGGAAAACTCCCCTGGAGGAGGGTATGGCAACCCACTCCAGTATTGTTGCCAGTGACCCCAGGATAAGTTGCCTGACTCTGCGCTTCCCTAGTGGTTCAGTGGTAAAGAATCTGACTGCAATGCAGGAGACTCGGCTTCAATCCCCAGGTTGGGAAGGTACCCTGGAGAAGGGAAAGGCTACCCACTCCAGGATTCTGGCCTGGAGAATTCCATGGACTGAATAGTCCACGGTGTTGCAGAGAGTTGGATACGACTGAGCAACTTCACTTGGTTCTGCCTCAGGTCCTCTGTTTCTCATAATTCTTATTCATCTGCTGCTGCTGCTACTGCTGCTAAGTCGCTTCAGTCATGTCCGACTCTGTGCGACCCCTAAGACGGCAGCCCATCAGGCTCCCTCATCCCTGGGATTCTCTAGGCAAGAACACTGGAGTGGGTTGCCATTTCCTTCTCCAATGCAGGAAAGTGAAAAGTCAAAGTGAAGTCGCTCAGTCATGCCCGACTCTTAGCGACCCCATGGACTGCAAACCTCTTTATATCCCTTTTATTTCCCACAAAAAAAAATCACCTCTAACTACAGTTGCTATGTATAAAAGTAATGTTCAGAAGGCTGCAGAAGAAAGATGGTGGTGTCTTAGAGCAGGAGAGGTTGGGTGGAAGTCGCTCACTCATGTCTGACTCTTTGTGACGCTATGGACTATAGTCAGTCAAGCTGCTCTGTCCATACGATTCTCCGGGCAAGAATACTGGAGTAGGTTGCCATGCCCTACTCCAGGGGATCTTCCCAATCCCAGGATCGAACCTGTGTCTCTTATATCTCCTGCATTGGCAGTGGAGTTCTTTAACACCGAGCCATCATCATGACCCGTGAAAGTCAAATGTAATTCAAATCTGAGTGTCCATGCACCAGGCTTTACAGGAACGCAGTCGTGTTCATCTGCTTAGATGTTTCTCTGGTGGCTTTCCACACTACACCAGCCGAGTGGAATCCTTACAACAGACTGTGCGCCTCAAAGAGCTCATGATGTTAGCGATCTGGCCCTTCCTGGTACAAGTTAACCAACCCTTGGTCTAAGCCAGACTGGCTCCTTTCTGTTGTCAAACACGCCACATTTCACTTCTCCAGGTGCGGTACATTCAGTGTTCAGGCGTTTCCGTGTGTCTGGCTAAACCAAGTAACAGATTAACAATTCTTCATCCACTTCCTTTGCTTCTGCAGTTCCTGTTCATCAGTTCATACAACACAGGGCTCTCAGTAAATGCAGCAGCTACAGTGATTTCAGAACAGGGGTTGTTGTCATTATCAGTCATTGGGTCATGGACTGCAACCCCGTGGACTGCAGCGGGGAGGCCCCCTTGTTTTTCTCTGCATGAACTCAGAAGGTTTCACTCAACCGCAAAAGTATGAAGCAAAAAAAAAGGACTCCTCTGGCCTCTGTATGATCTGGAAGGTTTCCACCATTTCTTCCAAGCGCTTGGTTGCCTCCATGACGCTTTTCTCCATCTCATGTATAAACACCGCCGATTTCCAGCTGTCGCAGCTGGGCTTCAAAACCACTTCCTTGGCCGGTGATTTATCATTTCACTCTTTTACATACCAGCTTCCCCAGGCTGCCATAACAAAGTCAGAACCAGCATTTTACTAAGTCTGTCTGAGCTCAATGCCGAAAAATAATTCCCACTAGTCCCTCTTTTCTGGTGCTCTCTCCACACTGGGATAGAAAGTCATGAATCTCTTTCCTGCCTATCCCCCATCATATATAGATCGACTGATTTCATCAATACTTTCTGGTTTATGTATCCTTTTTCTCTGCCTGAAAACAAAACATGTGCTTCAAGGTTTTAACCAACTCCATACGTGAGTTCCTAAACTCAGCCTTGTCCTTCACCTACTCTTATGTATACTTAACAATGGATTCCCCAGGTTGGTGCTAGTGGTAAAGAATCCACCTGCCATGCAGGAGATGTAAGAGAAGCAGGTTTGATCCCTGGGTCAGGAAGATCCCCTGGAGGAGGGCATGGCAACCCACTGCAGTGTTCTTGCCTGGAGAATCCCAGGGACAGAGGAGCCTGGCAGGCTACGGTCCATGGGGTCGAAAAGAGTTGGACACAGCTGAAGTCAGACTTAGCATGCACATACACACTCAACATAATTTGACAGAGTCATGATACAACGGATGAAAACTATCAAGAACTTTTTACACCTGCATTAAAGCTTTAGCATGAGTATTTTTTAATCACAATTTTTTTTTTTTATCATGAGTTTTTATTTATATATTTATTTATTTTACTGGCTTTCACATACAACCTGCCCAGCAGACTCCTCCAGGCTTACTCTTGGGGGCCCACCATAGCTCCCTGCAAGCCAGCTAGTATGTCCCAGGATTCAGGATATAATTAGCTTCCCACATCAAACTAATTTCATGACTACACTTTGGCCAACTATTGCTGTCATTTGTAAGTGACTGCCACCTGAAGAAACCACATATTTTTTAATCAATTTTAGGTCTTTTTTTTTTTTTGCTCTTCCAGCCATAATTTACCTGTGGTTTACCAACTACTTTTTCACTCGCACAAACTTCCCTGACACCATATACATCCCTGGGCAACAACTTGATATAATCAGTAAATAAAATCCTCAAAGTTTCAACGTGTTTTGAAAAACAAGTTATTTCATTATCAGTAAGTCGTGGACATACCATTGGCACCAACCCTCCCCCGCCCCACAAAATTGTAAGCCAAAACCTATTATGTGAAGTTACAAATTCTATAATCAAGTGATTATGCCTTTTAATGGGTTGCTGTTGCTGTTGCTGTTAAGTCGCTTCAGTCGTGTCCGACTCTGTGCGACCCCTGAGACGGCAGCCCACCAGGCTCCCCCATCCCTGGGATTCTCCAGGCAAGAACACTGGAGTGGGTTGCCATTTCCTTCTCCAATGCATGAAAGTGAAAAGTGAAAGTGAAGTCGCTCAGTCGTGTCCGACTCTGAGCGACCCCATGGACCGCAGCCCATCAGGCTCCTCTGTCCATGGGATTTTCCAGGCAAGAGTACTGGAGTGGGGGGGGATAAAGGCAACATTAGGTGCTGCCCAAATCCAAAAACTGGAAGTAATGCGAATTACCACCAAACGGTCTTCAGGCAGAACAAAGACTGAACATTTCATCGTGTAGCCAAGATCCTGATCCGAATTAACTCATAATAATGAATTAATGGCACAGATGGTTGTCATGGGGACGTAATTTTGGCTTTACATAATCTGGATGTCAGATGACACATCAGAATATTGCTAAAATAATGAACAACTCCCATGCTTTAGGTTCCCAGCATCTTTGACCTTCTTACATTTAAACTGCCTTCTAAATCCATCTGAAAATATTCAGGACAGCACTTAGGCCTCCTGATTTATGCTAATAATTTGATCGTCTCTCCCATCCCTTAGCAAAGCTAACCACATTTGAATACACTGAATGGTTTAACTACCTCCACAGATTTCCGATCAAAGCAAGTGTGAAATAATTTTCCCCCACTTTGTACAGCAAAATCCTTTACGCAAGTGAGTCAACAATACGGAGAGGAGATAATGCAATTCAGAAGGCGTGAAGACAGAGCTTATGGAAGACGTATTTGCTAATATTATCATGCCAAATTGTTTCTTTTGTTTTCTTAAGTCTCAGCTGGGAGGCGGCGGCCACTGAAACGAGGTTCTGCCAGTGTAGACTGGTCTTTAGCATACTTTAGGGAATGAAATTACTTTCTAATCACGAAATCCACCAGACTGTGGAACAGCCTAATAAAAGAAGTCACGTTGTGCCAGGAAAGCTCTGGGTCATTCTGAAGTGAACTCACAGCGCCCTGCAGTAACGTGCCTGAGGCCATTGCTAAGAGGAAAGCCAGTGAGAGACCCTGGAGTGAGAGAACCCCAGAGCCCTGCCTCCTGCTTCAGCATCCAATTCTCATTACATTGGCCTCCTAGGGGTGAGGAGCCTGCCGGGTCAGGAGTGGGTAGGAAGAATCTGGAGTGTAGTCAAATTGAAAAACCAGCTTCTTCCCTGTGGAATCCCACAAGCTGTGACCCTCTGAGGAGAAAAGGTGCTGCTGGGGAATAATTATAAACCCAACTGTCGGCCTTTACCCTGATGGCAGAGAGCTGGAGCGCCGATGACCACGTGGGGAGCAACCTGAGTTGCCTGTCACGTGTCCTTCCCTCTGCTGTGAGTATCTGCCTTCTCCCTCCTGTTCAACCCCCTTGGGCCCAGCTAGGTAGGGATCATATTGTGGGAGGAAAGAAAGCAACCTCAGGATCTGCAAAGACTGCAGAGCTCAGTGGAGCCAAGAGTCCCAAACTTCACCTCCAACGACAATCAGTAAATCCCTGGAGGAGGACTGGTTGGAACACCAAGGGTGGCTCCACCTACTTGCAGAGTGTCCCAAACAGGTCCCACGGGTGCATATTTCTTTCTTTCTTTTTTTTTAAATTTTGATTGATCTGGCTGCACCAGGTCTCAATTGCAGGGAGCAGGACCTTCGATCCGTGGAGCCCACCATCAAGGTCACAGATGCAGAGTCTTGTACCAAGGCCACGGAGGTGGAGCCCTGCACCCAGGTCATCTTGGAACTGACTCAGCCCCATAGCAACTGTTGCTATGGGCTCCCTCACCCCCTACCCGATCTAAATCAGGCAGCTCCCTGACCTCATTGTAGGTAGAAATACCCACCCTCCCAGGTAGCTCAGTGGGTAAAGGAATCTGCCTGCAAAGCAGGACACCTGGGTTTGATGCCCGGGTTGGGAAGATCCCCTGGAGAAGGGCACAGCAACCCACTCCAGTATTCTTGCCTGGAGAATCCCATGGACAGAGGAGCAAGGTGGGCTTTAGTCTATGGGGTCGCAGAGTCAGACACAACTGACACTTTCATTCATCCTAGTACTCACCTATTACTCATCCCATTACTCACTGGCCTAACCAGTCACCCAAGGTGACCCTCCAGCAGCAATTTTCTTTGTCCTGAGGCTACAAAAACTGGCTTCTACCCCACCAAAGGGGTTGCCGCTCCCTGATCCATCAGGAGGTCGGCCAGCTGAGCTTGCTGTGCTGCTGTTATCTGTGTTGCTCGCTCTTAATACACCACTCGTTTCTGAAATACTCTTGTGTCTGAAAATTCTTTGCAACCTGCGTTCCAACCACACCGTGATTTTCGTTGCAGAGTGGGGGATCTTTAGTCTCGGCGTGCGAACTCTTAAGTCGTGGCATGTCGGATTCAGTTTCCTGACCGAGGATGGAACCCAGCCCCAGGCATTTGGAGGATGGAGTCTTAGCTACTGGACCACCAGGGAAGTCCCCCAAGAGGGCATCCTTCCCACCAGCTCCCCCTCACCCACTCTTGCAAAACCACCTAGAGTTGAATGAAATAAGCCATGGGGAAGAGCTGAGATCCCGATTGCAAGCTCTTCCTTCAGTGCTGTCTCCCTCGAGCTCTGTTGCGGCAAATTTTCCTTTCCCACATGTCTGGCTCCGGCACATGTTGGACTCAGATGGGAGGCCGGCTTCCCCGGTTGAGAATCACAGCTTCCTGGTACTTTGCCGTCTTCAGAAGAGCTCACACCATCTCTCAGTGATTGGAGAGAAACTGAGCAAGGCTGTCACTGAGGAGTAAGAGTGATGGGTGGCAAGGCAAACGCAGCACCGAGACCGCCTGCAAGTCCCCCAGGAAGCATGGTGGCTTTCAGCCTTACCTTGACTGTCTGTCACATGACTCACGGAGCACAGCCAGCGCTAATAAATCAACACCATTCTTTAAAGCACCCTGGTCAGCTGCTTGTATTTCTGTGGATGCTTTTGAACTGTGGTGTTGGAGAAGACTCTTGAGAGTCCTTTGGACTGCAAGGAGATCCAGCCAGTCCATCCTAAAGGACATCAGTCCTGGGTGTTCATTGGAAGGACTGATGATGAAGCTGAAACTCTAATACTTTGGTTACCTGTTTCAAAGAGCTGACTCATTGGAAATACCCTGATGCTGGGAAAGATTGAGGGTGGGAGGAGAAGGGGATGAGATGGTTGGATGGCATCACCGACTCGATGGACATGAGTCTGAGCGAACTCCGGGAGTTGGTGATGGACAGGGAGGCCTGGCGTGCTGCGGTTCATGGGGTCGCAGAGTCAGACATGACTGAGCGACTGAACTGAACTGTGCCATCCGTATATGCAGTTTAGAGCCTCCTTGGCCCACATGATACTGACTGGCAGTAGTGGGTGTTTCAAGCTTTTACATTAAGAAGATGACTTAAAAACGATAGAGAGAATGGGTACCTAGATCTCCTAAAAGGGAGTGCGTTGAAAGTTGAAGGGTTTGTGGCCATAATCTTTATTTGGTTGAGAAGGTTTCTTCCAGTCCCTAGTTTAATAAAAGGATTCCTTTATTTTTAAAAATATTTTACAAATTTTTTTTTTTACAAAATAAAAAGATTTTCTATTCATTTATTTTGCTGCACCAGGACTCGCTGCAGCCTGTGAACTCTCAGCTGTAGTATGCGGGTTCTACTTTCCCGGCTAGGGATCGATTCTGGGCCCCTGCATTGGGAGCTCAGAGTCTCCACCACTGGAAGTCCCAAAAAAGGTGTTATGATGAGGTGTTTAACTGTATCAATTTTTTTTTTCTGTATGTACTTAAAATCTTTGATTTTGCCCTTTAGTGTAATGATGTAGGATGCATCACTGATAAAGTGTCCCCATGTTAAATATCGTTGCACTCCTGGAATAAATTCTGCCTGATAATCCTGTACATAAATATCTATATAGATACAAAGTATACTTATACTTTTTGTATCCATATTTTTATATTCATATTTTATTTTGAAAATAGAGTATTAGCTACATGAATTCAACATTTTATATATATATTTATTTACAGGATTATCAGGCAGAATTTATTTATATTATCTATATTATTTAATTTATTTATATTTATTATTACATTTATTGAAAATATATTAATATTTATTACTATTCATATTTGTATAATAATAAATATAAATAAATTAAATAATATAGATAATATAAATAAATTCTGCCTCATAATCCTGTACATAAATATATATATAAAAAAGCAAAAAAGCAAAATGGCTGTCTGGGGAGGCCTTACAAATAGCTGTGAAAAGAAGAGAAGCGAAAAGCAAAGGAGAAAAGGAAAGATATAAACATCTAAATGCAGAGTTTCAAAGAATAGCAAGAAGAGATAAGAAAGCCTTCTTCAGTGATCAATGCAAAGAAATAGAGGAAAACAACAGAATGGGAAAGACTAGGGATCTCTTCAAGAAAATCAGAGATACCAAAGGAACATTTCACGCAAAGATGGGCACGATAAAGGACAGAGATGGTATGGACCTAACAGAAGCAGAAGATATTAAGAAGAGGTGGCAAGAATACACAGAAGAACTGTATAAAAAAGAGCTTCAAGACC